>OZ022496.1:4733641-4855511 GCA_963989405.1 Trypoxylon attenuatum | reverse complement strand
CTCAATCAATATGCATCGCTTGCTTTTGTTACTTAAAAGCACCAGATGCACTTTGTTTAATAATTGAGGCACAGTTCTCAAGATACACTTTCATAGGCGAGAGCTCTTCCTCCGTGGGATTTAGGTCGAGTTCTGATTTATTTATTGCGCCATTGACGCTGACAATTCGCGGATTAGATTGGGAAGAGATATCGATGAGACAAATGGGATTTCCTTAAGAAGTGTGAATGTAAGATACGTATGTCAAATCGCGTAGCACGCTGAAGAATAATCCAGAGGGAATATAGTGTCACCAAGGAGACAGTCGGCCCAAAACAAAGTGGCGAGTAAATGAATTCCAAGGAGAATGTCGACGAAGGTTCCCCTAGGATACCGAGAGCCACTCAAAGGGTTAAAAATGGCAAGTACAGCTCTCTGTCTTGCTGTCGTCTGGCATTGGTACTGGCGCAAAGCCGCGAATATCTTTCGCTCCGACTCGTCGAAAGTGATCGTCGTCGCACGTGGTTAGCATTTCCGATCGTATTCGAGGATGTCACTCGCGAGCCAGTCATTTCTTTCTTCGTCAAATTGCTAGTCGCGAGTAAATTTCACGGGACTACGGGGACGCCTCGTTTCCCGCAGACTGGAAATCTAAACAAATGTTGCTTACGAGGCGAGCTTCTCGATGATCGTCTCTCGGAATCTTCGTTTCTTCTTTTACTTTTCTTTCTTCTTCTTGTTCTCTTCGCGAGGGTCCGACGCGGAAGAGGATTATCCAGTTGGGCTGGCGCGGAGAGTTCCAGTGATTAGTTGGAAATGGACTGCAATTCGGTTAGTCGACTGGCGGGCTCAGGGAAATAAATTAAATTTTAATGGAATAAGGACTTTGCGGATGGATTGGCCCGTGATTCGCTGGGCTGTGCGGAACTTCCATCACCCTCGCGGTGATTTAATCTGTAGTTGTGACTGTACTGTCTAATAACTTCCGAATGATATTCCAACGTGGCGTAATTGATATTGTTGTTCCTGGAAGACGTAACTAAAAGCTTGGTCCGAATATCCTGTTACTCGACGGCCAACGATCGTTTTACCAATTGCTCGAATACGATTGCTCGCAGCTTTGTGGCTTCCACTCCGCACCCGTTTTTCGTTCTTTCGGATTCTTTTCTTTTTTTTAATTGAATTTCGCAGGTGAAATATCTACTCTTTCTCCTATCAGAGGGCGGGGGGGACTTCAACTTGGCAAAAGAAAAGTATACCAGGTCGGTTCGTTTGCTCATTTCACGCGGAGCATTCTTCCGTTGCCGGCGCCTCGGGCGAAATTAATCGAAGCTCTCTGTCCGTTTACTCTCAAAGGTGGAGCCTATCATTCTCGGGAGCGCGTGCACACTGCACACCCTCATCCGCCGAGGTATTTCCCCTTCCGTGACTTTTCCATTCCAGCTCCGACAGGGGGATGAAGAAAAGAAAGAGAAAGAAAACGCGAAAGAACGAGAGAGGTAGAACTGTCACCGGCTTGCACGAGGAATTAGCTTGGTCTCCCTCGCTTCGTGCTCCTCTTTCAGCCGCCGATCTAGATCGAGCAAATTGACTGCGGGGCACCAAGGAGACCGGCAACCAACGCGAGAACCTCGCTAATTGGGTTGAGACGATAATTTCGCGATGCTTTGGCTCGCCTCGCTGCCGGTGACTCGATAACAGAGACGACCGTCGAAACGCTAGTTTCTCAGAAGCCAAAGGTTTACCCAACACAGCAAAGCGAAATTCCACTCAACCGAGTAACCTTTTACGAACTTCCTCTTAATACTCTTAGAATATACAACGGGCAAACAATGGAAGCTTCCTCTCGTATTTTTCCAAAATCAATTTTTCGAAACGCACAATTCGGTCAGCGATGACGGGACCACTCGCCAAGGTACTAGAAGCATCTCGTTCCATAGTGGTGGACGCTTTTCAAAGCGTAGATCCAGTTATCCGCGAGATATTTCAAAAAGCCACGCTAAAAATTTCCTGACCCAAAAAAGTCAGCGCTGAGAAAGTGCTGATGAAAAAACTGTGGAATTGAATTTTGAGAAATAGAGCACTGAGGAAGTAAATACTTTGAGAGTGGATAAACGATAGCTGCTTCTTGATGAAAAGGTAAGATTCATAATCGGAACCTCTTACGGCCTTAAACCCTCGATATTCCAAGCTCACGAGATTCGCTTCCACCCGCGCCCTTCGATCTCCGTGGCACGTTTCATTGACCCTGCGGCTGCCATTGAGTCCATTTGCGGGAACGAGGAGATAGCCAGGTGGATGCACAACAAAGCACGCACAGGGGCCGCAGTCGGAGAAACATCGCGACGGAATTCGCGGCTTTGTAGCGCTTCGGCTTGGTTGGAGTCTTGGGAGGAGGACAAAGAGGGTGGTAGGGTGACGATAGTACCAAGAGAGAGAGAGAGGGAGAGATAGAGTGGTTTCTCGCGGTACCGATCGTCATTGTCATCGACGATCGGCCGTGTGCCACTGGATGGGACTCGAAATGGCGTTCGCGATATCGAGTCGCTCGTCTTCATTGACGATAAGGTCGGCCTGAATGCCTTAATGGCTCGCGCCTATCGGCTCTGAGCCACCCGGCCTGGCCCATTGTTCGACTGCTACCCACTGCAAGGGATATGACGATCTCCAGAGGCTGATATCGACTGGTGGCTACCCAGGCATCACACTACTACTATCACCACCACCACCCTCTCACGATTTCTCGTTCGCGGATTTCGCCCACCTTCGCGCACAGAAATTAACGACGACTGTGCTGCTCTCCTGCCGCGCGAATGATAGAAGTGCCTCGTGCAAATGGGGCAAGTGCGTCGCGCTGTTACGAGGCCTCGTTTCTGGCTATGATAATGGTGATATCAATGCTGATTTCACTGGATACACCATCGACCTATTTTCCTTACCAATGACGAGGTGCTGCCGCAAATGAAGGAAACATTTCGAGTACAGAAGCATCTCCAGATAACGATATACACATTGCTTCATTTTGACAGAGGAAGACTCTGTTTTTTCCTTTCCTAGAATACTCGATTATTATTATAGGCTGCAGAGGTAATTCGAAAAATATCTCTTTTGCTCGATTCGTACGAGAAATTTGTGCCGACAAATTTTCGGACGAAGTTCAAAAGTATGTCGCCCGACACGGGTCATGCGAAGGATAAGGCTAATTCTGTGGTTCTCGAGATTCCGAGTCCCGCCGAAGTCAAAGTGAGTTTTAATGAAAAAGTGTTATGGGAAAGTGATATTCCCCGCGGCGCAGCATTAGGGCTCGGTTTTATAAAGAATTTAAGGTGAATTTAAGTTCTGCCGGGTAACTTTAAGGTAAAGTAAGTTTGAATTCTTTATAAAAGCATCCCTTCGCGCTTCCCTCACCAACCTCTGCGACCCGTTCCCCCTTCCTTCGGCCTTCGGCATTGGTCCCCGGTTTCTCCCCAAAGAGAGCCCAGCATTTCGATATTAAAAACTACTAGAGAATCTGAGAAACTTTCGTCGTCCTCTAACAAGATGCCGCTTGTCAAAGACCCGCCGCAGGCAAAGCAAAAACTTGCCCTCGAAAGTACGAACACCGAACCTATTATTTCCTGAATCTCATCCCGCTTCTATTAAACGGAGTCAAATCCAATTTTTCTAGTAACCACTATGCTCTTGGCCCGAAAGGATTAAGCTAACTTTTAAACTTGCTCCTTCAGTGCTATTCAAGGATCTAACTCACTGCACTGACTTTTGATTCGAGCTTTATTTCGGCAAGACCATTTTTTTTTTCCTCTCACAGTAAATCGAGGACCACGCGCGTGTGGTGTATCATCGGAGGTTCTCGTATGCATTCGCGGATCGGAAATCCTCGCTCCAGATACGGCAGGATCTTGCTCTCGGTCAAAAACTATCGAGGTTAGTGAATGGTGGTTTCCGCGAAAGGGTGCTTAATGGAGCGAGCAAGCCGCTTTATCTCAGTATTTCCGAGAAGAATGGGCCCGCTTGGGATGCTGGGTGAATAAGGTTCCGAGAAAAAGAGGAGACGTTTGACAGACGGTGGCCTCTTCGATAATTCAGGGTCGAGAAGCCGAGGATGCCTATAATTCGAAGCGGGTGGTTAACAATGCGAATTGCTCCTCATTCGACTCCTTCGCGATTTCGCTTTCTCCTTTCTCAATGTTAAATGGAACGCGAGGGATCGACCGACCAATGTGAAAATCGAACCGATTGCCACTCTACTGCTTCTCTTCTTCTTTCTCCAAGTTACCTTGAGTCATCTCTATGAACCACATTCGAAATTTTCATCCCTTGCTTTTCTCGCTTTGCATCGATTCGAAGATACCAACGAATACGAACATTTGCTCATGACGATACGCGTTTACCTTCCAGCGAAGCTACTAACAAGAAAAGAGAAATTGCACTCTAGTATAAATACTCATTCTGAATAATTTCTACCAGGAACCTAGAGAAAAAACTAGCTAGACTACTAAGCGCGAGAAAGCCGGGAGAAAAAATTCACAGTGGCAGGAAAAATTCAGTGGAGAAGCGAGCCACGCATTCTTTGAAAAAGCCTGCAGTCATAGAATCGATCGAGTTACCGAGATATATATCCAGGTTTCGCCGGTTTGTCGAGGGCGCTCGTTGGGCAAAGTTTATTGGAACGTGCTTAATTAACTTTCCAGCGGTGACTTTGGCGTCGGGTGCCGGGCGTCGACGTCGTCGCGATTATCCGTAAGCCGACTGCGAGCAAAGGGAGAGAGGGTAGAACGCGCGCGCTCGAAATCCACCCCCGCCCGATGTGGAACAAGCTACACACCTATAAATTCCTGCAGTTTCCCTCAAGTAACAGGAGGAAACTAATCGGGCCACCTATACTCCCCCCCCCCCCCCCCTCAACTTTGTCGCTTCCGCCTTCTTTTCTCCGTCACCCTCGACTACCTTTTCCACACCCGCGAACCTTCCAATTCTCTCCCCCGTGTCTTTACTACACGTGTTTCCTCGTCACCGAAGTCAATTATGAAGATACTATTCAATTTTTGAGTTTAGTCCAAGCTACGTTCTCCTTACCAGGAGATTAGCGTCTTTGGATTATATAGATTGTAGATTGGTGTTAGACCGAGTGCAGGTGTTCCTAGTATCCTGGAGATTATGCCGCCGGTAACGCTAACTTCCGCGACTTGAGAGGGCTTGTTAACTAACTAAATACAAAATTAAAGCCGATCGACTGTTAAGTGTCCTCTACAGGGACCACCAGTGCATCGAGTTTGTTTTGGGTTGATGACCATCCACTAGGAGACCTTTCCCGCGAGGGGTTCACGCCGGAAGAATTTCGGTGTCACGTATATATTATCTTCGTACCTAAACAGAGCCGGGATGGAACAAAATTTCCTCAAGACACGTACTAGTGTGATGCGTTACCGGCATCTCACACACTTAGGGATCGGCGGCTTTATCGTCCATTGTGAAGAAACAGAATCGACGGGATATATGCGGGAGAAAAAGAAGAAGAAGAAGAAGAAGAAGGAGAAGAAGAAGAAGAAGAAGAAGCAGGCTCTTAAGTGGCGCATGGAAATTCAATGAAAAGTCGTCGGGGTTGGAGAGGAGAAGAGGTGAGCGGAGAGAGTTGCGAGGGTAGAGGGTTGAAGATCGATACTCGGATGCAGGGGATGGGTGGGAACGGCAGGAGGCATAGGTGCCTTTATTGGCCATGTGCCAATGCTCGGCTATCTATGTGGAACACCTGCGCTCGCTCGCTCACTCGCTCAGCCTGCTGTTTCGACCGACGACAGCTCGAACAAAAGTTCGCGACCCTCACTCGCCGAAAGTGAACTGCATTGTAATCTTACGATGCTAAAATTAGGGAGAAACACCAAGCTAGAGTCTCGCTAGAAAACACGGCACTGGCAGGGTTACGAGGATAATTTGGACTTCTCGCCAACGAGAGACGTCCCCACCAGTATAGTCTTAATGTTGCAAGAGCTTGAAACCACTGGGGTATTGATCTTCCTTCGCCAAGAGTTCGATTTCTAGCTCTCTAATACCTCCACTTACCGTGACTCAATGCATTGCGGATCAATTTCCCCTTGTACTGTCCTGTAATCCAGTACCTGAAGAGTCCGGGAAAATGGACAAAGAAAAACGTTTCTATGAATCACATATTGCAGCGAAGTTACCTTTTTTCCCACCGTTATTTGTAATTGAGCAATTATTCTATCCTCAGCAGACAATTCAAAAGAAGAAGAGAACTCCGGAAAATCTTCTTCTCCATTCAGCCGTTTTACCTTAGAAATTCCCACCGCTGACACGCCTGTTAGTTAATCCTGTCCAGAGATCTCCCGCGAGAATCTTAATTACTACCGTGGAGGTTGAAGGAAAAACTTGGCTGGATCCAGGATCCAGGCGAGACAGAAAGACAAAGGAAACCGTTAGGCGAATAATACCGGTGGAGCGACGTCTTGACGTCGAATCGTCGAAACGGCTGGGCTTGAATTATTAAGACGGTACGGGTTATCCTTATTCTTTATTATTCCTTATGCCCAAGGCCTTAATTCCGTCTCTTAACATTCTCTTCCTGAATTATCGCTTGGGATTCTTCCTTCCACGCTTCACTTCCTCAGAATGACATCCCTCCTGATTTAGAGGCATTATTACCCCGATTTCTTATCCGCCCCTTATCCCGTAGGGAACTGCTCGTGCGTGTATTACAGAATTCTTAAGTAACCCTTCCTTATACGAAGAGAAACGCGAAAGAAAGGGATTGAAATAATTTGAAAAGCAACCGCGAAACATTCCAATTATTCCGGGTTAATTTTCGATAATTTATCGTATATTCGACGATTGAAACAAATTATACTTCTACCTCTGGCATATTATAACGATACACCAATGCGTGTATAATATTATAATGCGTGCTTAATAACGATAATTATGACTCCTGCATTAATACATTACGATTGCCGATCGGTAGAAATTCCCCTCGAGAGGAGAGTGAGAGAGGAATTTGCGAGGATGCAAAATGATTTGGATACTGGAATCGAGAGAGACAGAGAGAGAGAGAGAGAGAAAAAGAAAAATGAAAATTGAATTCCCACTATAGTTCTGAAAGCTGAACGAATCGCAAATACCGAAGGCCCGCAAGGATAGAGTAAGGGTAAGGTAAAATGGGAAAGGGCGATTCTGAGTTGGCAGCGCAAAGATGGTACCACTCTCCTCACCTATATTAGCAAAGTTTTATGACGTATGTAGCCGGGACGTGCTTCTCACGGAAAAATGCAAGTTTCCTTTGGCTGGTGCACGAGGCCCTCGGGAGTGCGGCGGCCAGCGAGGAACTCTGGCCCTCAGGACTCTTGCCAGAAGTGAAATAAAAAGCTAAACCTGACCGGACAAATTTGTTACGAGGGTTTCCTACTACTACACTCTCTTGAATCCTTCGAGTCTTCTCAATGTCTATTTCCCAATTTCTTCGGACAATTTCTGATGCAGCAATATTTCCTCATTTCCAAATTCTTTATTAAAAATAAAGAATTTCAATTGCAATTACTGGAATGTTCCAGTTGCAATTGCTTTGAAGGGAAAAAAATCCTGTTTAATTAATAAACAAGAGGATCTTGCCTGATGCAATTAGGAGAAGGGCTCTCTTGCCGCGAGTCGAGGAGCGCGTTTCGAGGGTGGGTCTAGGGGAAACGAGAGACGCACGAGGAGAGAGATTCGATCGCGAGATAGAAAGATAGACAGATAGATAGAAAGATAGATAGATAGATAGATAGGTGGATAGAGGAGTAGATGTATAGATAAATGGATCGAGAGACGGCGTGGGAGCAGTTGGAAGTTGAAGAAGAACGACGAGCGGTTGGAAGCCGAGTTTGGGGAATTGAATGGACTTACTGGCCTCCGGATGACCGTTATCATTGATGGAAGGCTCGCTCTACAGTTTCCTACACTGCCGCCCCCTTGGAAAAGGAAAGAAAAATAATTTAATCGCTTTAAGGTCGAGTTGGTGCTCCAATAGAAAATACTATGGTCCTTGAAAGCATTCTTCGCTGGCGGCTACTATCCCAGACCCCAACCGAGATGACGAATTCTTGGATCACTCCGAAGATACATCCTTCTCTTGACTCGAGAGAATCTCTTGACTCTCTCTCTCTCTCTCTTTCTCCAATCGATCTTTATACTCCAGTCAATTCTACCAATTCTTCCAATCACTCTTTTATTTCATTAAGAAGTGTTTGTTTCTTCGTTATGTGATTGTTAAATTTCTATCGTCTAATTGTTTACAATTCGATCTATCGGAACTATCCTATCGAGTGGATACTAATTAGCGGTTCGAAAAGGACAGAAGATCGATGCAGAAGAGGACTTCCGGAGGTCAGAACCGAGTGGTTTCGAATCGACCGCTTTAATTCGTAGTGGCGAATCGGTTGCTCTCGCAGCCATTTGCGGCAGGTCTGCAAATGAGTTCCTAATAAAGCAATTATGCGATGAAGCCGAGTTATGGCACGCGGATTGCTGCGTTTCACCCGGTACAAGCTTCGTCGTATCGTAAAGCACGCTTCCTGACTGTCGTAAATCGATTTTCCAGGTGGGCCTCGTCGAGCATGTCCTCACACTTCCCTTGGGTCCTGTTTTATCCTGGACACTGCTATGGCTCGACCTCTCGACAACATTCTCCGATTGGCGTAATAATCATCCCATTATCGACTCATCAGAATTTCCAATTTAATTTCAAGTGGATCCGTATCACTGCACGGCATACATTAATCGAGAGCATATTACTCGAGGAAATGGATTCTTTATTTTCGTTAAGATCCAATTGAAATTTAACAATTTTATTTTAACAAGATTCGTCATTTTTACGTGGTTTTAAGTGAGCGAAGAGAAAGTAGCCATGGATTTTGCAGTTCAGGGCAACGAGTCGCCAAGCCAGTGACGACCGCAGATAACGTCGTTAGTGGTCGTTTGGTCGATTAAAGAAGGAAGAGGGGTGACTAGGAACAGCTCGCGCGCGATTTCCCCCAAAAATCGTAGTCGTCCTTGTGCGGGAAGGCTAGCCGTAAGCACCACTAAAGAACGAGAAAGACGGAGGAAGAAGAGGGAAAAGGGTAAAAACTTGGAAAGCGGCCATCAGAAATGGCAAAAAGTTCTCCAGGCGTACTCTCTTCGAAGCTGCTTGGTGATTGGTGCGTCCGTCGCTTTTTGCTCGCGACTGAACAATTTCATTTGGTACGGCTGCAGCTTCACTACTACCACCACCACCACTAGACATAGCGTCGCGAAATCCTACGGAGGAAATTCGTGGCACGTATCGAGTCACGTAGGAAAAACATTAAAAATTGCTGCCGACAGAGATATATCGATTGAGCCTTAGTTGGCCGAGGGCCAGTGTCACGATTCTCATTGATTAACGCGGCGAGGGCTCGCGAATGCTGCTGGCTGCCGCTTCTGCTTTATGCACTAGCCGCCGGCGAATAATCAAATCCGCTTTATTACTGGTCCCTCCGCTGTTATACCACTGTGTTTGGCCGATTTTCAACCGGCCGCAGAGCGAATTTCATTTTACGTATCCTCCCTACAATCCTCCACCATTTCGCGAATTTAACGGAATGGCAATCAATGAAATATTCTTGCACGGAAAAATTATGTATCTAGGTAAGAAAAGGGATTGGGAATTTGTGTTGCGCGATTGTACGGTGGGTTCAATTTTAACGTAGTCATGATTGAACGTCGCTCGGAACAATTAAATTTGCAAGGGCAATATTGAAATATCCGGGAACAGATTCTCCTGTAAATATATTATTTGCACCGAGCATTATCCCTCCCACGAAATTCTGCATGTGTTATTGCAGTGCGCGAATTTCAATTTCTATCACATTAATTCATCCCCTCAGTGTCGATCGCGTTACAATCCGCACAGGGAATAATCAGACAGTCTCAAATTGTCCACGAATCGATTAATAATAGTGGAATCTAATTCGCAACAAAGATGATATTAGATGAGAATCTTCAAAGTAAGTAAGTTAACTCGGTTTACGATTGAAAGATCAATCGGAAGATTGAGTTGATCGATAAACGAGGATTGAATCGCGGTCGCAAAACGATTAGTCATCCAATTAGCAATGAGAAAAGAAATCCTAGTCCGTGAAGCGTCGCCGGGGTCGCCCACCGGAAATCGACTTTTCGGCCGGCAATTTCCGCCCGGCCAAAAGTTAAGTCGCGTTAGTTGGCTCGCGGAAATTGAGAAGTCTTTCGAAACTCGGCGTAACTGCTTGTAACTTCGGATCGACGCCCTGCTAGCCCTATTTATGTCAGTGGTACATACTCGTATATTTCCCGGAAAAAAAGACGAAGAAAAGAAGAAAAACTCGAATGCAATACCAATGCAGTTCGTACAAGCAAGCTACTTTACCGGATAACTATTAGACTGCGCGAAAACTCACGTAAACTTACGCCCTTGTAAACAACTTTGCAAATAGATACTGGTTTAACAGTAGTTTCGGGTACCGTAGAAACGAGCTACAAGTGCAAAGCGAACTGTGCACACCATAAGTGCGTTACTCGCGCAAATCCTGTCCACGCATTCGCTGAAATTCTACCCAATTTTCCTGCGGATTTCCTGGGGACTTTGTCCATGAAGGACAGAGATTACAAAGGATGAGAGAGGGAGAAGAACCGGAGGCACAAGTTTTCCAGCAACAATTTACCCCTGTCCCAGTAAAACAGTAAAGTGCTCAGTCTACACATATATGTATAATCGTCCTAGTGAACATTGAGAACAAGTTAAAAGCACTCACTCTTCCGTGGTATAAATGTTACAGCATCGCGTGGCATAAGATAACGGGAAAAGTTTCTACTAACTTTATTTCAACACTCGAATCTCCAAATCCTCGATCCTCTTGTTACCTTTCACCCTGTTGATTCAGTCGGCATCTATTCGATATTGCGATCGTCCCCTAAATTTTCGTATTTCCACCAATTATTTCCCGTAAACGATACTAAAGGAATCACGATCACCGACGAAATTAACGGTAGCTTGCCGGTTTTACATGCCACGGCTGGCAATTCGAACGTGAACCTTGCGTGTGCGCGAGCTCCTTTTTTTTCATTTTTCATTTTTTTTTTTTTTCATTATTCATCCGAGCGAGCCTCGTGAAAAAAAGGAGGTGGTCGGCTTGGCGAGCAGGGGTCGCCAATTCAAATCCGCGATCCCTCCATCAAATTGCAAATCGGCCGGCGCTTAATCGTAAATTGGAAATCGCTGCGGGAGCTCGTATCACCCGGCCAAAATGCTCTCCACTTCCTGGCGCGCCTCGTTCTGTTCATCGACACCGGTGCACACAGCCTGCTGAAGCGTTTTCGCGAATCTGGTGGACCGATCGAATTTTTTCTCCAATGAATTCCTTCGAGAAAATTCGATGTGATCCTGGATTATTCGACATTAAAAATCCTCGGACCGGTTTTAATCCATGATTCTATTTGAGAATGATTATCCGGGAAAATATTGAATTAATATTTCTATGAAATTCTGTTATTTCCGTAGTAGCGGTGAAATGATAAAACTCGAAATAAAAATAGCGCGTATAGCAGCTGCACTTTGATCCGAAGGATAAATGAGCGAAATAACGAGCAATAATTCCAGGAATCTCGTGACTCGACTTTAATTACTCAGAAAGCCAAATCAAACGAGGGAAGGCAAACCCGCAAAAACCTTGTCGTCACCAGGGGCAAAATAATTTTATCGGGGGATCCATCTTCGCGAGGGATTCTTCGAGCTCGCGAATTAATCAGCCTCGAAATCTTAGATTCCGCGGAATATAATTAGTCGACAATTCGCTATGGGGAAAATTTTCCAGTGGTTAGTTCCCGTAAGATAAAAAGATAACTGGACTCGAAAATCTCTCGATTGCATGTACGCGAATGAAATGGCATAATCAAAGGTGTATCTGATCCGCGAATATTCGTTGCACAACTGTACCGTGCGAGTAATAACTGCGTGCAGTACAATCCATTAAAATTGCCTTCTCGTATTTTTTATTCCACTGTGGGATTTGCATTTGGGGGTCGATTTTGAAAAATCGCGTTCGATATCCACCGATCCGTAAGCTCTCTCCTGGATTATTACCTGGCACCAACGAAAATGGCCCAGTGAAATTTTCGCGGCATTGTTTTGCAAGTCGTCATTGCGATTGTACAGCAAAAAAAAAATCGCTAGTGTTGAATTTCTACGAGTATCACGATTATATTCACACGGATTATCGAGCGAATTATAATCCTGCATCCTTTCCTAGAAATTGCGTCCTATTCTTCCGATTTCCTTCGCTCTTTTCGCAAGCGCGGAACAAATTTGCGAAAATGCTGGCAACAGCAAAGCCAGTCGACAGCTTTTGCGGGCAAGGCAAGCCTTGTTAGTCGCTTTTGCTTTTGTTTCCCACGCTCCATGCGGTGGAAACGAAGGATTGTTATACTCAGCCGAGTTGCAAAAATAAATGTACACGGATAAATGAATAAATTCAAACAGAGAATTAATTCACCTGGTGAAATAAAGAGATTTGTCGATTTAATAAATCGTGACGACATATGCGCATTGGTTCGTCCGTATTCAGATATGAAATAATGACCTGTTGGGGATTTAATTAAAAAAAAATCTCTGGGAAATTTCAATATTCCACGTTCGACTACGGCTTGCTATCGATGCGATTTCACCGAATTGCAATATGTTGCCTAGTTACGTCGACACTAAAAGTCAACTATACACCTTCTCCGCAAAGTACACATTGCTCTTTATTTCATTCCATCAATTGGCTTTTACCCAGTTTCATTTCTATCATTTCGTGCGTACCAACAAATTAGACAGATTTTTCACGATGAATTTCTGCAAACTCTCTCGAAATAGCTAATCCAACTGTGGAAATTCCTCTGATAATTAGCGCAGTTAAATACTCAATTGACCCGAACCATTGTATTTCTGATTAACTGAAAATACCTTGAAATAACCAGTGAAAAAAGTTAAATCTATGTTCATCCGTCTCAAAATATACCGCAATTATAGAAGAACTTTTCATTTTCTAAGAATATTATTGTAGAAAATGATCGACGCGTCAAGTACGTCGACCTGTCGGTCGCGCTATTTTAAAATCTAATTGCGACTACGCGTCAGCTGCCTCCCGATGACGAAAACGTCAGTCTCGAAAAGAGCTTTTCACAGCCGGGGCTCTTTTCCTTTCAAAACTTGCGCAGCTTTTAAACTGAGCAACTCGATTTCACAAAGATTAATTCTGTCGAGGAAAACTCAATACTACTCCGTATCTGCATAATTCCCTGGTAATTCTTCGGGATTCGATTGGTTGTTTCCAGCAACTTAAAAGCAAATTTCCTCGGAGACAGTTGAAAACAGTTTCTCAAAAAGAATCCAATGCTAATCGTGTCGATGATATCCTCGAGGAATATTCAGCTTCTGCCGAGACTCCCGGAGAATTAAACGACGAGAATTTCTCCAGAAGGATAAGAATCGCGGGATCAGATAGCCGCAGAGTAGTGGCGGATAAATTTTCGGCGAAATTAAGGATATACCGTACGAGTTAATTAATCGCGATAATCACAGTTGAGCTAGCTGCGAGACGAAAACTTTTCATTATGAGTTCGTTATCTCTGTGTGCATATATCGCACGCACTTCCGGTATTACGTCACGCATACCACTCTACACCCTCCGCGCGCTAGATCGATCCGATTGACGATGCACACGCGAGCCCTAACTTTTTATGCAGCCTTTTCGGAAGTCCGATCTTGAATTTTGCTGGCGATACTCGCGGTCGAGGGTGCCCTTCAAGGGTTACCCATGACTCACGCTCACTTTACTGCTTGATATGCACCCGCCGATCTCGGTAACCAAGAATTAATGATAGGATCGCGAATATAAAAAAGAAAGAAAATATGCATTTTTGAACATGTTTAAAGTATGTAGTTCGTGGATCTTCTTCCGTTGGATGGAATAATCGTATAATGTGGAACGTTGAAAAAATAAGCTCACTGATGGAAGATAATGGAATATAAAAGTTCCTTGGTGCTGTTAGTTGACCACCACCAATAACCATGCAGGAATTTGATTCCAATAGAGCAATAACGCCACTGGTGCAATGATATAGAAATTGCACATAAAAGTCCTCTCGATATACGACTTTTATACGACTATTTCCGAGGTAAATTACGATATATCTCGGATAAATTCGTGCGATGTGCCTGCGTAATGCAGAAATATCCTCGTAAAAAAAATAATACTACCGCGCCTCTGGAAACGTGTAAGCGAAGCGTACGTAAGATCGACAAAACTGAACGGGTATTATCAGCGACTTGTACTATAAGATTCTGTACCAGCTGCCAATCAAATGCGATGTTCAAGGAAATAATTGGTATTGGTAAAGTATTGCATTATTCATCGGTATGCTGTACTCTTGAAGGATAAGGGAGGATCGATTTTCCAGGAAAATCGAGGAAACTTGCTATTCATCCTTTACTTTACGTAAAGGAGGACTCCGCGGATCTCGAGATCCAAATTTCAGATTCGCAAGATTTTAACGAGTCCTCCATTCTTATGGATATCAGGGCAACAAATTTTACTGGCGGGTAAGCCAGCCCTGCAGAGCGAAGAAAATTGGCTAATCACGGCGGCATAGCACCCAGGAAGACTAGTTCCCAAGTGAAATAAGATTAGAACTGATGCGAAGAAGAAGAAGAAGAAGAAGAAGCTGCGGCTCGAGCGCAAGCAGAACCATCTGCAATTTACTCACCTTGACGCGCAGAAGGTGCTGCAGACTTTGAGCCTGGCTGCTATTTAAGGGTGGATTGTCGGTGCCGAGACGCGCGACTGCAATCACGTTTTCTCGGGTGGCATTGTACAGGAAGAGGGTGCAGACCGTCTGTAAATAGAAGAAGAGAACGCTAGATCTCTCTCGCAGTGTCATCCACTAGTGCGCGTTATTAACTTCCGCCTATCGCGACTTATATTCTCTCTACTCGTATTACCACCCCATATATCGTACCGTTGGACGTTTTTCTAAAAAGTTCGCGATCCAACTTCACTTCGAGACGATCATCCTTTCCGAAGGGTAACATGCTCCGAAACTCGGAATTTAAGGGAGGAACATTTCTTTCTTTTCGAGTCAATTAGAAAATAAGTGGTTTTTGTAAAATGAGCTTACCTGGTTATTCACCTCTTCCCTCATAAAGCTATCGAGGGAGGACACCGCGTCGAGAACGGTGAGATTATTGTGCTGCCTCAATAAGCTCTCGTCCTTCTCGCTGTACCCCAGGAACATGAATACCCCGTGCGGTATTGAGTAAGCATCTATATTAACAATTCCAAAATGTGTTAGAAAAAAAACCACCTCGAATAATATTTTTCGGTCGTAGTAGTGTCTTCTTCAAGTATTTGAATGCTGGGATAAAAAGTTCATCAAAAGACTCATACAGATTAAAGGTAAAGATTGTACATGAATAAAACGGATTAAGCACATGAATTAAATTAATTAACAATTAAATGAACGTAAGAAGATTATCGAGAATAATGCTGCATTAGAAACAGAAATAAGAGCAAGTACATATTTGTTGATTAAACGGATGGTACCTAAGGACAATGGTGAAAGATTAGAAATTAAAGGGTTGAGGATAACGAGTGAAAATACGGTGTGATCGCTAATGGAATTTTATTCACCGGGAGAAGGCCGCATGCATATGAAGCGACCACTGTAGCAGAGACAGGGCCCCCGATGGGCCTGATAAGCCGGGGCCTCGTGATTGTAGAAAGCGAAGTCGGTCTTGCATGGCGAGGAATCGACGCAGATCGCGTTGCAAATCAGCACTTCACCTTCCCCGCACTCGCACAGCTCCGAACACTCTGGCTCATCCTCGCGATACAGCTGGGGTGAAAGATCAGTGGGAAATATTAATTAAATTCACCCATCCTCATTAATATTCTCATTATAATTCAATAGAACAGTATAAAATATTCCTAACTCAATAATCAATAAAATCTGATTTTTTATTCTTAGAGAGATTCATTTGTTGAGCTAGTAAATTCAATGAAAATTTTCCTGATACGGAAAGAGAACCGATGAATCGGAAAATGAGATATTAGTGTAATTTATTTCTCGACAAATATGTATCTTCGATATGATTCTTGGATGACTCTATCTTTCTTCTTTTCCGGTATTGCCATTTGATTTCTCCCTCGAGGAAGAAAACAGTTGCCGTGTCATTATGTTATCAGAGCCCGATTCGTGAATAGTACCAGAATAATACGAGCGCAGCTCAATGAATGGTGGGGGCTGATTATTTTTTACGAGCTTAACGAGCCCCATTTATCGGTGAATAGCACTCGCGCCACACAATCTCTCCAATTCCGTACCACTATAATTTAATTACGGCGCTGCCGCATTATTAAATATGTATTAAGCTCGCGGGCTCTCGCACTCGAAAAATGGGTCGAGCTTCCTGAAAACCGCATAATGCCCCGATATTCGTTGCCAAAAGTAGATATAAACGTTCTTCGATCGTGGAGAATTCACTCAATAACGCGATCGAGCAATTAGACGAAAGAAAGAAATTCTTTTCTTTAATTATAACGACTGTTTTATTTTATTATTGAAATATTGCAGAAATTTATGGAAAATATATTCTTGCGAAAATGTTCGATCTCTCAAATAGAGATACACTCGAGTGAATATTTGCAATGGGAATGCAACTATCGTGCAAGCCGATTTGCCTGCACGATTTTCAACCCCTCGATTCTCTTTTCCACGGCTCGCAGCAAGGTAAAGAGCACCGTTGGGTGAAAAGAGTTTAGAGATTGTTGGAGAACTCACCCTCTTGCCTTTGCCCTCCCGTATGTATTGGTGACTTTGCCGCGGCCTTTGAACCACGCAGAACCCTAGAAACATACGCAACGTAACGGAGTTGCTCCCCATCCACCCCTTCTTCAGTCAAATAGCTCTCGCTCCTTTTTCCAGCCCCCGTTGCTGTGGCGCTCTTTCTATGAATCTTTCCGTCAATTTCCTTGTTTTGCTTTGTAAAATTCAGCGCAATCCCGTCGCCCGTGCGTAGGTGGGATCTCTCTAGCGAAAGATCGTCGAGTACGACGAGAGGAATTTTCCTTCAACTATTCGTTTCTCGAAATCCAGAGACTTTCCGTCACGATTTTCTCGCCGAATTTCGCAACGTATCAAACGCACTTCTCTCAAAACATGCTTATTCTTCTCAATAAAAATAGAATTTCAATGCGAATCCTGAGTAATTCGAGGATAGTAAGAAATCCCTAGTGTAATGAGACCCGTGAAAATTTGTAGAAATCAAAAATTGAATGATTCGAAAAGTGAGTTTGCTTTAAGAAAAATCAAGGAAACAGTCGACTATGTCGAAGTAGTTTGGCGTCTTGTCGCAAAGTTCCCAATGGTAGTTCGGCAACAAGTTCTCGTAGCAACGGATGCAAGGGGGGTGGGAAGAAGTAGTAGTAATCAATCGAACGCATCGAAATGAGGCCAGTAGTCGAAGAGAGATGGATAATTGGGAGAGGAAGCTGAAGCAGCGCGAGAAGTATGTACTTACGAGGCGGTGTAGTAGTAGTAGTGGTCGTACTGGGAGTGGTACTTATGGTAGTGGGTGAGGTGATTTCCCAAGTTTCGGTGGGTTCGGTGGTCGGCCACCTCGTCACTTCCGGTATTTGATTATCTTCCACTTGTTCGACCGCGGTGACCGTTGTCGTCCTGGTAGTCCTGGTCGCCATCGTCGACGTACTAGCCGCCATCGTCGACTTTGGGCTACTCGTTGCCGTCATGCTAACCGACGACTTCGACGTCGTCGACGAGACCGTCGTGGTTGTGGTACGTGGATAATGGTGGTGCTTCCGTCGCGCGTGATAGTCCTTCTGGGACTCGACTGGAACAATTCACCCGAGAGCACCTCCCTTTTAACTCTTGTCCTACGTATCCTCTGCTTCGTTGTGTTGACTCAATTCTTACGCGTTAATTAATTGCAAAGATAGAAGTTACACAACTACTCTGATATTTTCTCTCTGCTTTCATCATGACAATCTGCAATCCTTTACTGGAAACAACTTATGTAATGTGGATCAAAGAAATCGTCAAGAGTAACAGTTACTTAATTGACAATTATTATATATATCATTTACTGGAAAATATTGTTCTTCGAACGATTTTCTGATTTTCGATAGGAAACAAATTCATACGAAAAGTGGGATAAAATTGATAAGTGTAAATATACGTGTCGTTTATTCCTATTCGAAACATTATTCCTAGCTCGAAAGATATTATTAATAGTCAAGCGCTCTTCGGTCAATAATACGAGCGACCACGATTGCATTAGAGAGACACAATAACGCGTGCCAGCGATAACAAAAGTGAATAGAAGCACGAAGCATCGCGAAGAATAATTGAATTCCAGGCAGGGAGGCAGGACTTCATCGAGAACTAGAGCGACTGAGGCTAATTAATTATCACTTCGCAGAAGTGAAGTGGGCTAGTTTTGCAGGCAGGTAATAACGTCGCTCACGAGTGAGTTCAGGACATCTGCAATTTCCTAGATTCCTATCGGAGAAACGACAGAAAGAATCGACTGACTGACTGACTGAGCGCGATTTGCACAGCGGGAGTGCATATTACGATGCACTCGTACGTCGGTGCAGTACCGAGCTGCAATTTCTTCCTATCTAAATAACACATCTGCCGAACGAACGACCCACCAAAGTTGCCCGAGGTGTCTTTTAATTATTTGATGACGGGTATTGAACTGTACTCTGAACCATATCCTTTCCACAATCTCTAGGATTTTCGCGAGAACTGACCTACTGCTCCAGGAAGACCAATCGATACTCTTATCGATCATCTTACTCAAAATATCAGTTTAAAATTTACTTATTCTTCCAATGAACAACCAACAAATGAAATTTGATAAATTCAATTTTTCTATGCAAGGAAATCCAATGATATTTAAGGAAAATCGATGCTATCGGTAATAAGCCTGATCAAAAGAAGAAGCAATCATCGCGACCCGATGCAGTTAGGCAGAGAAGGTGCAGCAGACGCAATTTCTTCGTATCTAAATGACTTATCAGCGAGGTGAATACCACCATCGAGTTTTGCAAGTCGTTCTCTCGCGACTCGACGAGCTAAGATCGATAAAAGCTTCGTCGAGTCGTTTCGCTTCGTTCTGCGAGCAGTGTAATTGCAATTCTGGATGCTACTGGTGTGTAGCATCGGTTGTCCCCTCGTAACCGGCCGCTGAAATCGTTGCTCGATTGCCCGTCCCACCTGCAGGCCACTGTTCCACCGATATTGGAACGCTTACACACAGAGACCATTAGAAAATATTTCTCTGGCTTTCGTTAGAAGCATCGTACGATGCACGCGGAATATGACCCAGCTTGGAGATAGTGATTTAGGACTCTATAGGATTCATGAGAAACGTGTCATATGCCGAATGCAATTTTAATGCCCGCTGGATGAGAGGATTAACTTGTATGAAAACATGAATTCGTAAATGGTGCGAGCCACTGAGGCCGGCTGTCACTAAATGTGATCAGAATGTAAATTTCTAGGTGAAGCTACTACTATCGTTAAATAGTAATGTTACTTTCGAGCTTGAGATTCACAGCTTAGAATATATTAATAGAAAATTATTCGGAAATCCTTTTAATCTCACTCTCGAGTGCATTTTAGATTCAATATTGAATCTAACTTGCACGAGTGTTATCGAAACGAGACATTTCGTACTTTGTATTAAAATAGGAAGGAAAATAGGAGACTTTCTGTGTTTTCTAGCATCCCGTGCGCCAATAATGTTTTACGACTTTTCGATATTACGTCGGCAACCCGCAGTCTCATTTTCTCAGCTCGAGTCGTTACTATCTAATTCAATTGGTTGGTAGGTTTTATTCCTGCTTCCATCCGGGATTCGCGTAACACGACGCTCAAAGTACATGGTTGTTGGATTCACAGAAAAATTACGTGGTTAAGATACAACGCTGGCAATTACTTTTACAAATTACTTTTGCCAGACTGGCGAGCCTCCCGAAGATATTAATTACTTTCCCTGGATTTCAGGTATATTGTTTCAATATTTGATCGCGACTGTGGCAGGATATCTACAGGATAGGAGGAGCTTCATCTAACCAAGTAATAATTGAAATTGAATTTCCCGATGGAAAATTCACCCTACTACTGTAATGTGCTTTACCACCCATTTCTCTGTACTTACAAGCGGAAAATATCAAATCACTAATAATGCATGTGAGAAGAAAAAGAAAACCCCTCTACCGCACCGTTATCTCGGAATTTTTATTTCGTCCTTCGCGTTGAGAAAAAGCAGTTTCATTTCGCGAAATACTCAAGCGGAATTGAAAGAGAAACCCGCAACTGCAGCAAGCTTTTCTGTCTCCACTATTTCCGTTTTGCCTTATTCTCATTAATATAATGTAAACATAAATAACAGGGGAAGCGCTGACATTCAGCCAGCGAGTGGCTGGCCTTTGCAATTAACATCAGCGCTTATCCACCGAGTACACATCATTACAAAGGGACACTAATTGCCGCCGAGTAAATGCCGACTAAATTCCTATCGTTCTCGGACTAAAGCTAGAAAATTGGGATAACGTGGGTCGTGAAAATTGATCGACAGGTACACTCAATAAGCTTCGTCATAAAATAGAAATGACAAGATTAAGAATATCGATGAATAAAAATGATTATTTTTGAGTTTCTAAAATTGTTGAAATACGTTATGACAACTTACCGACACAAGGATTCACCCAAAGAAGCCTCTGCCAGCCGAGACAATCGTACAGTTGGGTGAGTTCGGTGCCCTTGCAAGCACAGTTCGAGCGAAGTTCGGTGCCAAGGATGCCCAGCATCGCTTTCCTGCATTCCGCAGGCGGTCCAGCACACTTCTTCGTCACGCTGTCCACCGCGCAACTCTGCTCGTAGTACTCCAACTTCATTCTGCGACACCAACAAGGAACGTCTCGAGTGTTCTGCTTCCCGACACATTCTACACTTCACCGGTAACCTTCGAATACCGGTGGGGAGAAGGTACCGACTCACAGGTTCAGCACAACTTTGCTCAACGAATGCTCTTGACTGGCTTATTCTTTATGACTAAAGTTCCTCTTGACCCAAGATAAATGTTTCCGCGACGCGAATAGAACTATATTGTACAATCGCGGCAATCTTCAATAAAATATTTTAAAGCATTATAAAATAACAATTGAAAATAATAATAACAATTTTATTATAAAAATAAAATTCGGCACCTTAAACATGCGTCATAATTACTATATATTTATTAAGGTATTTGTTAACTCTATTACATTAGTATGCAAAACAATCAATGAAGCAATAAAAGAAATTCTCAAAGAAATTGTTAGTCTTTGAATTTATGCATTAAATTAGTTCTATGTTACTGAATGTATTAACTACTTTAAGGTTACGTGGGCTGCGTTTATTGTTAGAAACATTACGTCGAGTATTGTTATCAGGAACATGGGGCATAATAAATGATATTCATGTTAGGATGAAAGCTGGGGAAGGAAAGTTGCAGCGGTGTTGTGTCAAGGGTTCCACGGGAGCGCACGTACACAAGGTGCGAACGGGTCGGTGGCTCAGAAGCTACTGGCGCGCGCGCGCGCGCTACCGCTTGAGGTGAGGTCAGGTCACGTAAACAGACCGGGCACGCTAAGAACGCACGCTCGACTGGCTCGGCCGTGATAAACGAATAATACTACATATACATATATGTACCGTGGTACACTGGCTGCCAACGATATTTCTCAAAAGATTATTGACCTTGAGCGAGCTCTCGAGTATACACAAAGTCGATTACTCGCCAATACGAAGCTATTCGAAGTTTTTTCGGCTCAGCTTTATTCCACATCTTTAATCAACGCTTTTTTATAGCGCGAATTACTCAATTCATTATTGATGGAAGAATCATCGAATCGATAAGTGAAAGCGACTGTACTAATTTCGATAAATTAATATCGAATGATTTTCTCAGGTTCATTTCTCTATTGGATTTATTGATCATCAAGAGGTTCATGATGTTTTGAGAAAAGATTTTATAGTTCGATTGGTAAAATATTCAATGATGGAAAGTTGGAAAGTTTGGATTTTAATGAGATATTCCCATTGATTATTTATCGAACTAGTAGCACCTATTAAATATCCGCTACGATACTGGACTGTTATTCGTGGCAGATCGCGAGCAGCGAGCCGCGAAAGAGTATTTCGTTATCGAATTTTCGACGAAATTAATCATTATGGTAGCCGTTGGAGGAATGGAACTGTCGACGGATGGAGGTCGAGAGGAAATGAGCGGAAGGCGCTAGTCGAAAATATTCAGAGTTAAAAATAAATTCTCTGGTTATGGGTCAGGTTAATAAATCAATTAAAATAGTGTTGCGGTGAATGCACCTATTGTAATTCTATCAATACCCGGCGCCCTTTCATCGCGTGCATCCTGCGATTTTCACCCTGGTTCGATATTGTCAATTCTACCCAATCGAACGCGTTACCGAATTATTCGCTGTAATTAAAAGACCACTGAGTCGATGAGAAACTAATGAAACTCCAATCGGACCCTTTGAGTTCGATATCAAATCGGATAATTAAAAAATTGCAATTGTCATGAGGTAAAAATTAATTCTGTGGTTTTATCGATTCTATCAATTAAAGAAAGAAAGCTAGAATAGAATCGGATCCTCTCAAGTAGAATCTTCTGTGGAAAAAGTATCTCTGGCGGATTGTTTAGTCGTGGCAACACGTTCTCGGCGAGTAATAAAGTGTCTCATTTCCCCAAAGAAACTGGATCAGGCCGCGTGTCGTTGACTTGCAATTTAACTTTCAAATAGGAGGATGGAGAGTAGCTCTCTGCGGAAAAAGCTTGGCCGCTTGTGCTACACTCTGTTTAATCAGCGATCGTTAGTTTATCCGGGTGCGATATAATCGGTGGTATATCGTGCCATCCTGTTTCTCGGTTCATCTGAATTGCACATTGTCATAATTATATACCGGCCCGATCACGTTGCGATTTAACCGACTGCTGATGAATTCCATTATTTCCACTATATTCTTCCTCTCGTCGGGGATTTAATTACGCGTATGAATTCGTGTACAATCCTGTTTCGCGCGACCGTTTCCCGAATTGAGTTCCGGAGTTTATCGTCGCGTTTTTCTTTCTCCGAAGATTAATGAAATTCGCGGAGAAAAAAAAAGGTGGAGGCAGTGGAGAGTTGAGAAAATTTTGAACGCGAAGGAGGAAATGCGTCGAGTAAAAGCCAAAGTGGAAGGGTGAGAAAGTGTGGGCGGAAAGAGGGTACTAAAAGAATTGCTGGTGTCAGCGGATAGAGTTGTAATTCAGTATGTACCTGCAGCCCCTATTTTCCTTGCAAGCTTCCGCCAAGCTGTGACAGGTCGGCATTTCGGCACCCTCGACTCGCTGCGCACACGCTGGATGCATCTTCTCCTGCGCCACAATGCACTCGTCCTTCTTCCCATCAGTCTTCCTGCCACCGGAAAAAGACTCATTCCCTCAGACCTTTTCAACCTTTCTTACAAACTCACTAATACTTTTATCCTAATTACTTTCTTTGGCGACCAATCTTTCTTTTTTTCCAAATTCTCACAATTCAAAAGGGATTCTTTGCAAATGGATCTTGGCTTGGTCGTAATACGAACCGCGCGTGAAACGCTAGTCTGATTTATCTGTTGGAGACTTGAGCTGTTCGATTTCTTAACGTTCGATTAGCGCGAGTCGACTCACGGTAATGAACCAAAACACGACGAAACGAGGTCAAGCATGTCTGAGACGGTTTGACTTTAATAAGGCACTAGGAGTTGCGCAAGAGAGCAGCCTCGCGCTAATGGAACGTTTGCCTAAAATACTGTTGGAGCGGCGGCATGACAACGCTAATGCTCTTCAAGTTCTCCTGGTTTATTCAGCTCGCTTTCGTCAACGAGCCTCTACCGTGACTAGTATCCTTAATTCAGCTTACGATTCTGTAATTTCGTTTCTATTGCGGACGACAATAAAATTCATTTGCGGCTCATACCATATATCGGAAAAATCAGAAAAAAGGAGAAATTTCGCGATCGCGATTCGATGCGTTAGTAGTGAGGTGAGATTCCGAGCGATAAAGGGCGGATAAAGAAAATCGGGCCACCAGATGTAAAGGGTGAAATAAGGGTGGTCGAGAGATCAGGTAGAAAGCTGCCGCATTGTTTCGCGGCCGAAAGCCACTTAAAAGTTAAAGGAGCTTCGTTAAAACGGACGAGCCTCCTTCGGTCTTTCTTCCGTCCGCACGGCCGCAGCTTAAGATATTCCCAGACGAAAGGGTGATTCCTTTGTGCGACGACAAATTCTTCGATAGCTCTTTCCTCGTCTCTTTCCTTTTCCATCTCCTTCTCGACTATACTTCGGCCTATCCCGCGTCTTTGCCATCTGGTTTACTTTGGATTACCGTAAACGTCGTTCACCGAGTGGCCATGAAGAATGCAGAATTATTGCGGCGATCCGCGTAATTTCCCTAATTCAATTCGCTTCTTACCCTTATCCAAATCCCACCGGATCTCCGCTCTGAATTTATCTTCTCGCGCGGCACTGCAATCCGTTTTAATTAGCGGCCTCGTCTTCTCTCTCCCTACTCTGGCGTGTTACAGTTGGCAGCGATTGCTCTTTCTTCTTTTCTTTTTCATTCTTTGAGCGCACGCGAAAAATGAGCGATAAGCGACCGACAAACCGATCCCCCGGAAAGCCATTTCGACGTGGGCTTCAATTTTTATGTGATTCTCCCGGAAATTCGATGAGCGCAATTCTGTTTTTCTTTTTTTTTCTCAGCCTCGCATTGCGCGGACTGGTTCACTCGATATATTGTCATGGAAAAACAAAATAGCGCAGACCGGAACGATTGTTTGGAGGCTAGCCGCAGATTTGCATGCCGTTGTCCCACTGCCGCGTCGTTGACCGCTGAAGTGGTGCGCTTTCCGCGCATAAAAAAAAAAAATCTGTAACTGTGCGCAATGCATTGCCAGCCGATTTTACAACTCGACTGGAAAATGCGCGCATTCCTGTCGTTCTATCTTCTCGTGATCGAGAGTGACGGACGCGTGAAATTCACCGAACGAATTACCGCGAGCGTTTCGTTGGATCAGTGATAATGGTGAAACGCGAAATTGAGGGAAACAAATTGACAATTAAATTAATATATCACTCGATCGAGTACATGAAAAAATTTTTTAGAGATTTTAAAATCTCGTGTTCGAGTTGGAACATTTATAATAAATGTTAATTAACAAGTTACAAGCGTTAACGAAATTTCTCTAAATTCAGAATCTAATAATTCCAGTTGGTTTCCATTAGCAGCGTTGAAAAATCCTCCTAATACACATCCGACTAATGTTGATTCTGCTCGTAAAACTGTTTTCCCTTTCGAGTGGTAGGGAAGTAAAACTATTGTGGCAAATAAAACAAGGAATTATCCTCGCGAGAGAAACTGGCGGCTCACCTGCACAAACAGAATGCGATTTCGACGGAGTGCTTGTGGTTCGCGGATTTGTAGAAATTCTGGAGCGCCTCCATGCACTCGTTCCTAGCGCAGGTCGACGAGTCGCAGTGGTTTAGGACGGGCTGTAGCAAGGTCTTGCACTCGGGGTCGCTTCTGCGGCAAAGAGAAAGCGAGACCACAATGTCCCCGTAATTTACCGTCGCGTTTATGCGAAGGAATTCATGCATTCCGGAAATGGATCCTTCAAACTTACTTGCAAGTTGTATAAGCATGGTGGCAAGTACTCGACAAGACCACCTTGACCGGCTGTTGAATCTTGTCGATCTCCGAAGCAGCCGATGGCAAAACGACCGACGTTTCTGCGATAAACAAGCAAACATTTGAGTTAGTAATTGATGAGTTGCTAAGAGAAACCTTTGGCAGAGCCACTTGATTTTTCATTTTTTTCCAATTCCAAATAAGACGAGGAAATTCGTATATAAATAGTCGCGCACTGGCGTAGTTTCGTGAAAAATCGACGAGGTGCTAATCAATCGAAAGCGTTTTCTCCCGAGTAAAAAGCATGTTCCAAAGCTTGCCGGATGTAGCTCTTTGCCAATAAGGCAACTCAAATGACGGGCAATTGTCGCGAGTGCTTTTGACAGCATCCCACTAATTCCGCGGGACCACGTAGCGCTCGTTTCTTCCGTGTCACCCTATTTTTCGCCCCAAGGAACTTGTCATTTGTGCTATTTGCACAATTTAACTGATTCTTCGCCCTTCGGGCAGTGACTACAAATCAATGAGAAATCTGGCAGAATCCAATCACCCATTTCCTCGGAATATTTATCGAATGGTATTTATCCTTCCGATTTGAGCGAGAAACGAATGCTTTTTCCACTCTTCGCTCAACTCGCTCGTTAGTTGCTTGTAGACTTATACAGTATGTTACTAAAACAGCGAGTGGAGAACGAATTTGGGCTGTCTGCCGAGTTCCACTGAATTTATATCCTTCAGGGTGTTGTGCAATCGATTGTTAGGAGGGTGCATAAGCAATTCTGATTATATTGCAGAGGAGTTTGAGAGCGTGGAAAATTGCTCGATCTCACGTTATGCCTAGTACATAGTCCCCGATCGTTCCGAAAAACTGAATACATCCACAATCTCATTAAATTTTCATAAGAGGTAAATTTTTAATACCAACAAAATTATTCAACCGTCCTCTAGACGAGGCTCTATTCTATCCAACCGTGAGATTACCAAATTTCGCGAGGTATTTTCCACGATGGTCTGAGCCTCAGGACACAAAAAGAAGCCAATAAACATATTTCACAAGAGTGCAAAATCGCGTGACACTACAAGATTCCAAGCGTCAGCTGGAAACTTCCATTTCAGGAGGAATTTAATAACAATACCGTGTAATAAGCGGTTCATTCGAGTGGTGAGCGGAATAAATCACTGAGGGAAGCCGAGAGAAGCAATCGCGACCTAGACACAAAGGTACCCGCAGGACGAGGTCAGTGGGTATATCAGAAGGACGCGAAGGGAAGTACTGGGACAAGGACGAGTCGATGTAGCCAGTGAGCCAGTCAGGCAGGCAACCCTCTCCCCGATGACGAACGATCGACATCGTTATCACTCGACCCTCCCTCGATTGATGGACTCTCTGGTCAGAGGTTAACGACCTACCAGGTCGGATCAAGAGACTCTCGGAAATCAGCCGCGCGTCGACGGCAACGGTAGGAAAAAAAAGGGCCTAGTAACTGGCCCAATGACTTGGGCTATAATTCAGGCTACCTCGAAGAACGTGCCTTCGACGCACTTTATTAAGACAAACGAGCGGCCTGGCATCATCCCTACCGTGACCCTTTTAATCGGCCTCTTCAACGGACTCTTCTAGGCGCGCCACCCTTTCCACCCTTTGATCGAGGACCCCTCACTCTCTCTCTCTCTCTCTCTCTCTTTCTCTTTCCCTCGAGGGAGAAAGACTGATTTTCTTTCGTAATCCGCCTTGAAGTCGTTTACTCGGAAAACGCTCGTAAGCGTTTTAACCGGCTAATATACATGCACTCGATGCCATGGTGATAATGCGGGGGTGAAGAATGCATGCACTTTGTCGGTGAATGCGAATTGTGGGTCCAAAGGGTGAATGGGAAAAGGGAAAAAGGAATTGAAAAGTGAGAATAGCACGATTGGTTAACGAGGTAAAGATTTAAGAGGGTAGAAGTATTGAATTCTTTCTACTAATGTTTCGATCTGATAATTTAGGTAGCTTTAAGAGTCACCTCGCAGTGCATCGCTCGCGATGCACTTGTGGATCCGTTTCCCTTACGGAGAGGCCACTTGACATGGATTTATTTTTTTATCCTCGCTAGCAGAAGAGAGTTTAAGCCGACTCGAATGTACTCTTACAGTGGGAATCGAAAAATAGGAGAACCACAGAGAAACCGTGGTAGAGCCACTCAAAGCGTAATGGAATCGAGTAGTACTTGGCGATATTTTCCTTTAACAAGTAGTAATATCTTGCCGAGACCAATTCGATGCGATTGTATTGAATACGAATGATTCTGGAGCTAGGTTCTTAAAGCATAAAGTTTGAAGAGTGAAAGAGTGAGAAATACCGAAGCAGAGAATATTGCGTTACTTCGTCTTTAAGGTACTCGAGAACGATCCCTTTTCTACCGCAACCCAAGGACCTTGTTCTATATTCCTCCGGTTTTCTAACGACCTTCTTCGTAACCTCCTTTTCGTGGCAGGATGCGGATGCACTTGTAGGGTGCAAACCCTTATTGTCGACGATCTCAAAATACCACTCTCGACTCGATTCACTATTGTGACAGATCTTTACCAATGCGAAAAAGCCTGTTCTACTACAATGTGAATATCATTAATGAGCCAGTCCCTTTAATATAAATCATTTGCGTATTTCTTTAATTTGAATATTTCATTTAATAAAAATATATACTTATGGATTTTTAAGTTTCTTTTGTGCGGTGACTGTGTGTGTCTACTTAACCCCATTTGCTTTCGGTTTATCCGGATTCACGTTAAAGCCTCAGATTGTAGTCGCCAGTTTCTGAACCGAGAACCACTTCGTCCCGGGACCTGGAGGTAGGTAAGCGCGTAACTCCGATAGCTCGTTAAAGTCCAGCTCGTCGTACCATCCATGCGCCGGACTTGAACTTTGCGCGATGCAGATTCGAAAGTAACGAAATTAGCAGTAGTTCCCATAGAGTTTCCGGTTCTTCGTCTCCAGTGGTTGAAGTGCGGACTCCAGTAACTGTTATTTACCGGGACGCTCGTCGTGGTGACAGTCAGTGGATAATAGTCAACTAGCGCTAAGGCGAAGGACTCGAAAATGTATCTTTTATGCAATTGAATTTCGCGTAGTGCGAACTCACTGCTAAAACCACTGCCAGTCTTGATTTCGTAAGGAACTTTCGTAACGTTGCAAGTTATCGATTCACGAAAGCACGGATTTCGAAGAATACCCGATGAGAGAAGTCGAGTTTCTGAAATTCAATGGGTAAGACTCGCGAAATAGCCGTTGATTCTATATTAACAAGTTTTGGATTAATGGCGAAGAGAGACTCAAGTAAATTAACGAAGGTACATTTTTCAGGAGCAAAAACTCTGCGAATGAAATTCTTTATGGATGTTTATATCCTCGGTCCGCGCAATAAAGAGTTTCTATCAGCAAGAGGATTATATCGAATCAGTTTTCTCGGTGTATTATCTGGAAATTTGTTCCCGCTCAAGCTGGGCCAAAGAACGTAAGCGGAAAGCTACTACGAATCGATATTAATAAAACAACTTTTCCTCCCTTCTTCTTCTTCGCGGTATAATGAATATCGGTGCACCGATGGAAATCACTGAAATTTCCAAGGTGATCTGTCGAATTAAACGCCACCACTTGCAGTGGCACAAAAAACTATCGGGATCCCAGACTTTTTTCGAGAAGGCTGAATTCTAAGGAAAATTGGCTGCCACCGTGGCAGCGCCTGGAATGAAGCATATAAATTCATTGGAGACCTTAACTAGAAGGGTGTCTCTGAAAGGTGGCCTCGAAATCGTGACGATGATCATTGCGAATAAAGTCTCTGGCCCTTCTCTATTTTCTGCTTCCACGAAGCACTAAGAATCCCGTTTCACCAAGCGAGGAAACAACCAAGCCATCCAACTAGATTTCCACGCAGAATCTTTTCGAGAAATTATATGCACAGCATATATATATATATGACATACACTATCCCAAAGTACGTATATATATATATATAATTCAGTCTGTGTAGAAACATAGAGGAGACGGAAGATCTAATTTGAAAGGACATTTCGTTTCCTCGTGGAATCGAGTAATCTGCTCCAGTAGAGGCAATAGAGCGAACGAGTACACAGTTGGCTTATCGCGTCAATTTCATCGAAAGGTGGAACCAGCGCATCGAACCCCATAAGAGACGATCGTTTCCTCTGGACTGACAAATACGAGGAGTCCTCTTGAAGGAAGCTGCAAGTCTCTGGAAGCTCTCTGGACGTCGGTAGATCAGTCTCAAGGAATATCAATCGCTCTCTAGTCCGGGGTAATACCTGCCGTCGGAGATTCTTTGGGTACGTAGGTACGGCCCAGAAACAGCCAATTCCGGGTCCCGAGTAATTGGAACTCCTGTTCACTCCAAGAACCCATGACCCACGAGATCGATGCTGATGGTGGGTTCGGTGTACACTGGTGCTCGTAAATTTCACGGCGTCTTATTCGTTGTTACGTTTGGAACTGGCGCCAACTGCTAGTTACGAACACCATGCTCCACGCCTCGATAAATGTCCCAAGTTACTTTTTAGCGATCCTCTGTATTCCGTTGCTCCATCCACGAATACGACTCAACTTTTTTAATGGTGAATCGAGGTCGATGCACCGCTCGGACTATTAATAGGATATACTCTTTGTTTCTAGCGCGCTTCTCGAGCAAAGGGTTGTCACTGAGGATTAACAGTGCGGCAACTCGAAGGGTGAATGTGTGACTGGTGCAAAGAAAAGAATCCCGGAAAATTTATTAAAATCCCACGCATCCGCGGTCACAGGATCTCGAGTGCCCCAGGCACGCATCGCGCGAAAGAGGATTCTAGTGACATTCACCGCTATCTCAACCTCGTAGAATTACTTTGAAAAAGGATGGTGAAAGGGTAACACAGTGATCGTGTGAGAGTCGGTAGAACAAATAGCGTTACTCTGGTAAATAGGGAAGCTCGGAAACGAGGCGCTTAGCGCTCGGAAATTTCGGGGGTGAAACGACGCTAATCGATGCCTCATCAGTCGGTTGCGCGTTGAAAAAACAACCTGAACAAACAGTAGCATGGACTGTGCTTCACAGCGAGTAGAACATTTGGCACACATTATTTCGGATGTTTGACCGGGAATATCGAGCACAGTACTGGAATGTAGCTGCTGTATCAGATGAATAATTTGGAAATAATTATCCGAATAGCAGTGTCACGGTAAAGCCGAACGTATCGCAAGAGGGCAATATCGGGCAATTTCCCCTGGCTCATCCCACCCGCGATTCATTAGCAGTAGTTAATAAACGACTTCGTATCTGTCAGCTATTTCAATCGGCGCTCCATCGAGCCCGAATACGAGAGCTTAAACGTTTGCCCACGCAGATCAATAGAGGAGAGGCGGCGCAAATGGAAAGAGTTGCACGGATCCAATCGGTATCCCAGCCCGTTCTTCCCCGAAACAATTACTCCGGCTGCTAATAAACAGGCTCGACGCGCTAGCGATAAGCCGGTCAATTATTCCAACCCCTTCGTTCGACGAGTGCAGTTCTACCACCCCTCACGCACTTTTCACTTCCACCTGACCTCGCTTCATCGTCCGTTCTCTCTTTTACTTTGCCCTCTGTTCTCTTCGAAAAGTCGGGGAAAAAAAACCTCCGGGCAAATGACGCGTCGAAATTTTACCTTATACCAATATTGTAGAAGGTACGCGTGTACATCCGAAATCGATAGTCTCCGCACTTTCGAGCCTCTCGACGCGCGCGTTTGCGGCTGCATGGAAAAACCATCGCGTGCTCGACTATCAAATATACACGAGCAACCCCGGTGAGGCTCGTGCATGGGATATTGGTGTGTCTGTATTCTCTGCCAATGTGGTTCCACTATACTACCCATAGTACCTATGCAGGCGAGATCACGATTCGCGAGTATGTGCGTCCGGTATAATTACCCTGACCCGTTTGTTTGGTCGAGCTGATAACGAGCTAGGATTTCGATGCATATGTGTTGCCATGGTGTTCTCGATCTTCTTTTCTATGCAGTTCTCTGGTGGCTGAACTTGTCGGGAAAAATGAGAATCCATCGTTGAAAATTGAGACATTCAAAGCATAAGGAAAACCGATTAATTTCCATTGACTAACTTTAACGGGTGATTAGATTCGTGATAGATTCGAATTTGAATTGGAAGATTGATTAAGTTTCGGAGGCATTCTCGTGGAGATAAAGTGCTTCTGAACCCCAAAGTGCAGGGTTAGCAACCGAGAGTAATCGTAGCTCGATACAAATTGCTAGTTATTATCGGCGATATTATCGCGGCAATTAAGTTGACCCGGCTAGTGGTTCTGAATTACACTAAACGGTTCGGTGTTCAGTTATCGCGAATGACCCGGTACAGCGCGCAGCTTGGTCGCGACTAGGTGGCATCTTTGGTGAATTGGATATTTAATAAAACAGTAGTAATAATAATAATAAGCGAGGGGATCGCCAGGGGGAGTTTCGCCTTTCGGGAGTAGATTTTCCGGTGGTTTCTCGATGTTGCGATGCTCGACGCGAACAGAGAAGTGGAGGATCAAAGCGGAAACCAATTAATAGACGCCCCAGGGGGCTGCTGGTTTAATTATCCCAGGCGAAACGTGAATTTCCGAAACGAGCCTCCTTCGGATACAAGTTTCATCCCTCCAAAAATGGGAAGCATGAATACCGCGGCTATGATTGTGGCGAAGTTAAAACAAAGTTCAACCGAAACTGTGGCCGAAGCCAAAGTTGAGTTTCGTTGGAGTTGGTGCATAGTCCCAAGGGAACTGTCGGAACAAGTGAACCAGCGAGCACCATGCTCCAAGTCCTGGGCCCCGAGCAATTTTTAGCCCGAAGTGCTTATCTTTTCGAGGCTGGATGAGCATGCTCATAGATTCACTCGTTCTCTAGAATAATTTCGATACAAATAGGGGAGTTGGGTTAGACAGATCAAAAGATGTTGCTCCTGGAAGAAAAAGGAACAGAGAATTCTTAGAAGATTTTTAAAAGTGTTTGGATTCCCGATGCAGGACAAAGATCCAGTAGCGTCAACTGTAACGCATCGAGAATTGATTGCATTCGGATCGAGGCGCGGAGTAATTATCCTTGGTTATCCTTTAATCCAGCGATTACCCGCGTATCGATGTTCCAGCGGGGTGATTGATTCGGTCGAAACGGATTTCTACGCTCCAGAGGGCAACCCGAAACAATGACCTCGGTATGCCGCGGGTAAACTGATCGAAAGATCATCCTTTTTGCGGATCAAATTTCGCTCATCAGTGATCGACAACCCTCCGCTACTTTTCACTGGATCTACCATCTCAAAGAGAACCCTCAAGTTTGTTATTCGATACAAGTCGGTGCTTCTTCCTCGTAATTTCCATCGGACTAATTAATTTTCTTCGGAAATATCTTTTATTAAGTATCTTGCAGAGAGCAGCGTGTGTGTCAATTATCTTTATTAACTGGAAACGAGATTTATCAGGAAGGGCTTTTTCCTCACGATCGACAGAATCATTTATTTCACGCTGATTTCCTACTGATTTCCCACTGCTGAGATTCACGGGAAAAATATGTTGAACTCACGTTGATTTTAATTCCGTCTCGAAACGCGAGCAATTAATTCAGGATCTCATTACGAGGCGATCAAAGGGCGAGCGTTAGGGCATATTTTAATTACACTGCTAAGAAGAAACGTTACAGGGCAAGCAAGCGAATTCCTCCAGATGAATTTTTGCCTTCACGATATTCGTCGCTAACATTCACATAGATAGATAAATAGAGAGAAAGAGAGAGAGACAGAGTAATTGACTTTCTTTTCCAAGACTTATCATCGATTTATCTGCGTTCGAGGCTCCGAGAAACTTGTCGCCGACGATCCTCACGGCCGGCCGATGTCGAATTAAAGTTCGAAATCCGGTAAGAAATAATATGCGGAGACGCAAAGATACGAGAATCGCGAACCCCAGGAAATGAGACGACTTTGGCATGAAAATTAAATTAAACTTTCGCTACGATAAATCTTTCTCTCATCTTCTCTTGGTAATGCATATATATATTTATCTTTATATCTCCAGTGCTACGATAGTACCATCGCGAAATACAGAAAGATCCTAGCGGTATTTTCGCGAATCTTATGAATTTGCATTTGCATCCAACTACTTTTTCCAAATGATTAATCGATAGTCAATTCTTTCGCGTGCTTCTCGCGCAAATGATCCTCTCCTCTCAGGCTTAACGTGTATTTAGTGCGCGAACTTCCACTCGCGCTGAGCCGGACAAAATGAATATATGCTTTTTTCACAAACTAACTGAGGCTACAACTCATGGAGACGTGATGGATAGAGGAGTTCTCTCTGTTAGCCAGAGAAAAATATATGCCCGGCATAATTCTGCCTAGTGGTAAATATGTACCGGTTTCCGTAGTTGTAAATTCCGTCGGACGAAACATCCGGCGTTTCAGCGAAAAGTGGCTGTCCTGCCGGATTTGCGCGATGAGTAAGTGTCGACGGGACGATTAAACCTATTTAACCAGAAATCCACTAGATTGAATCACCTAGTAAAGTATTGTGCAAAAAATTCATAATGGATCGCAACTAATAAGTCTGCATTCTCGTAAAAAGACGCTATTCGAAAAAGTAGCACGAGAAGAAGTCGGAGATAAAATTCGATAAATCCTTGTAGAACGTGGAATCTCTAGGGTCATGTAGATCTTGCGACCCTTCCACCATAAATTTCTCTTTATATTACAGTACTAATAGTACTATACTGCATATTTGTTATATTTTAAAATATACTCGCAATCATACTGTAAGGGGAATTTGTTTGCAAAATAACCATTCAAGAGTTACAAACGATCCAAATTATTTTACTCACGTTCTTGTTCGTCGGTGTGATTCCTCTTGTGGTGAGAGCGATGATGGTGTCCACCTGGTACGGGTATCTGTTTCATGGCGAGTAGATCCTGGTGATCGGCATCGATCAGAGGGTTCTCCAACTGGGATTCGATCACCTCGAAGCTCGTCAAGTTGTCCGGATGGGAGATGACCTTCACTGTAAACGAGCAAGTGTAACGGAGCATGGAGAACCGTCGTGAACCCGTCGCCTCGTCTAATCCCCTTCGTCACCCTATCACATGTCGAATGTTCCTCAAGTTGGTTCACCCAGGACCTCGTCCTCGGTTCCAACTTTTCTCTACCCTTAAAGATCCCACACTATATGTATATACCTCTGTTTCGCTCGTCCTTCCTTCCCACGTGCATGTACACATATTGTATTATACACGTATACATACATATATATATATATGTATATAGGGTTCGCTCCTTTTACTTCGTTCTAACTCGTGGCGAGCGAGGAAAAGATTTCATTTCGTCCTCGCGTAACTCCCGATTACCTCGAAGGAAATATTCCAAGGCTTCGAGACAAAGGGCCACCCGACTCGTCTCTGAAGTTTTGCACACGTGCGTGAGCCGACATATGGACCGGGCCAGGTCGAACCAGACCGAACCCAGCCGAGTTTCTTTTCACGACAGCGCTCCCTTCTTCGACTTTGTCGGCGAGTGGATATTCGCGGACTTCAAAGGGAAATGCGAGTCGCGTGCAATCCAAAGCATTACAAAGGATTCCCTTTCTCCTTCGGGGGACTTGGAGTATTCGAGAGAAATCGATCGCGAGATATTGGGCTCATTATTTTTGCTCGTGGCCCTATTTCTCGAACTCCTCACATCATGCGAAGTGACGCGAATCTCGCTCGACACGATAATAATTAGAGCGGAAGCATTACTGGCGTTGACCCGTCAACCGCGATTTCATCGGTGGAACGTGGCTTCCGCCAGTTCCTAGTGAATGTGGTTATACCTCGAATCGTCAGTTTTCGGCATAGGGAGTTGTCAGCGCAAGATGGACCGTTCCTTCGACGAACTTTAGACGAATGCACCCGTGCGCAGTCGAGATCAACGTGAATCAATTCTATTCTATAGGACCAACGATGAGGATGTTTCACGGCAAAAGTGCATTCGTCGTTCCAGTGGGTCAAGATCGAACCGAGAAAGTGTTCGGCTTTCAGATTCCCAGCGACGACCTGCTATTCCGTAGTAGTCGCCAAGAGGGTAGAAGCGCAGCACGGGTAACGGGTGTACGGGTACGAAAGTCGGATGGAGAAGCGTCGCGACGCGATTAAACCGGATCGACGCAAGGTCCCGCTGGAAATCTCAGCGAAGCATGGGACGCTCGCGTTGTACGAACCTTGGTCGACGAACCCTTCGAAGGCCTCGCGGAGATCGAAGAGCCGGTCGACTGGCAGCGCGCCGATCCTGAACTCGAGGTCATCGAGGTCGTCGTCGGCGCGATCGAAGATTGCACGGTGCTCGTAGGTCGGTCTCGGTGCGAATTTCTTCGGCTGGCCGAGCTCGGGCCTCTCGAATCTCCGAGGCCCACCGTCCGCGCTCGGGGTCGGCCGAGCCGCCAAAGAGCCTGACGCCGACGATGACAACGATGACCAGTACACTGAGCCAGACGATGCCGGCGAGCCAGATGACCACGACGACGACGATGTCGCGTGCGGTGGTGCGGGTAGTGCAGGGTTGTGCTGATGGTACTGGTGCTGGTGATGGTTGTGGTGCAGGTGCGCGTCATGCTCGCTTTGGGAGTGCCGCGGCTGCAGGTGCTCTGTGCTGGAGGCACGATCATGCTTGGAGAGCGTGGACGAAGACGAAGAAGATGAAGAAGAAGAAGAGTCAGATGAGGAGGAAGAGAAAGAAGAAGATGAGTGAGAGTTCGAAAAGGACGATGAGGAAATAGAGTTAGATAAAGAAGAGGAGGAAGAAGAAGAAGATGAAGAAGAAGAAGAAGAAGAAGGAGAATAAGAATTAGAGCCGCGATGGTGGAATATCCCAGAGGACTCGGTAGCTCGATCGCCTATGCGCGCAGGAACCTCCTGTCGGTCACCCGACGGTGCTCCACCGATGGGTGGTGCGCCAGGAGGGTCATACGGCTCGAGGACGAGCACCCCAGGCCTGCCAGGCAGCTCCGGTGCTTCTTGATGACGGCCGTGATGATGACGATGGCCGTGATGGATTCTCTCCCCCGGCTCCTGGACGTCGTACGTGCTCTCATGGTCGTAGTACGAGGTGCGCGCGGTCCCGGGGAACAGAAAATAGGGGTACATACTGGTCGGCGGTAACCAGATCCCCTGGTAGCTCTCCTGCTGCGGGTCGAACGGATAGAGGGCCGAGTCCGTGCCCGACAGGTCTACGGAGGTGGAGGAGGGCAGGAACTCTGTAACACAGAAGCAGAGACGCGGACGAGAACGGGGTGAGTGGGGTGCGAGTGATCGCATCGGTAGACGTGCACGGTCGGTTCTGCGCCTGGTACGTGCTACTGTCTCTTACTTTCGTTCTCTCTCACTCTCTCCCACGATCACTCTCTCTCTCTCACTCGCTCTCTTTCAATCTCTCTCACGCATCCTGTTCTTACTGCTGGTTCTGCCTGGTGTTAGTATTCGTGGTCGTCGTGGTAGTAGTGCTAACGATACTGGTGGCAGTGGTATTGCTCGTGATGCTGTTCAAGTGGTACTGGTACGTGGAGCTGGTCGTGGTTTGTGGCGGTGGTGGTTTGGTGAAGCAGTTCTCGGGCGATAGGGGAATAACATTTGGAGGTGACTTTTGGGAATTTCGATGGATATCTCGATAAAATTAATTGATATATTGCTCTTTACTTTGAAAGGTGATCCTAAACCCTATCGAATTTTCCATTCTTTCAACTATATGTATATATACATATGTATTTCGGAATCCTTTGTTTCTCGCTTCGGAATAAAGCTCGAAATCCATAATTCTCTCTGGTGCAAACGTTCCGGCGAACCTTTGCCAAATACCAGGGCCAATATTCAATATTTATCGAGCATACGATTTCACGCCGTTGTAAACGTAACGGATCAATATTACAAAGTTGTAAGTTTAATAGTCAGTAGCTTTTGGATTTCCCAGTGAACAGTGGAAGTGGATAGCGAGTCCCTTAACCCGTAGATTCGAAATCGGGATCAAAGAGCGCGGCGCTCTCTCTCTCTCTCTCTCTCTGTTCCTCTTTCGCTTTGTCTCGAAACTGTTTGCTCGAAGAGTCTTTTGAAGGCGGAGCAAGCATTCGCGTGGCAGTCCCGAATTCGAGAAATCGGCGCAAAGGTTGACTCGCGTCTCGACCTTAGTCGACCGTCAATTTCGTTTACTACTTGGTTCGTTTAACTCTACGAGGTTTTTCCCATCCTCGCGTACCTCTGCGAGTCACTCCGTCTTCTGTGCGACAAGAGGCTATAGACGACGCGAAGACGTTGCCGGTGGCTCTGATGCACCTTCACCAATGCACGATCCATCCGATCTACGGGACTACGAATTCGCGAATGTAAAGATGCATCGGAAATTTCTACTGCTGACTCGAAAACGTGAGTGCAGTTGATTCGAACTCCAAACTTTTTGACGCTTGACCGCTTTTCCGACTATTCAAAGCTTCAACGATCAAATCGACAATGCTCCGAATTATTTTTTTCTCCGTCACTTTTACGAATTTAACGGTTGCGAAGGCCTTTTTTTAAGAGACTTTAAACGAAGGTCTTAGGAACAGTAAAAGATTGTGAAAGGCTGTGGGATAGGAAGGAGAGAGTAGTTGGTCGAGTAATAGAAACGAGAAAGTCGTAATAGGCGTACGTTTACCATGCACATTCCAAATAGATATACTACTAGACATGCAAGCGAGTATCATTTACTAGAACGAGTTGCTTCAGGTTTCGAATGAATACGATTCATGCAAAAGTATCACATGCGGTGCAAACGTAATTTGCGCCCTTTTCTGATATCTCTTCGAAATCCACCTTATCTAGATCCGATTTGCATATCATTTCTTAACAAGTTTTCGCAAGTGCAATTTCGAAGAATTCAGTACTCAGGACGCATACTTAGGGGGTGCTGGTGCTCGTGCAGACGATTCTCAGCATCCGGCGATTATCATCGAGCGATCGACGATTCTTCGAGGCGTCGTTGTTGCGCACCGTTGAGATCCACTTGACTGCTACCCCTCTTCTTGATATCGATCCTCAGATCGAACTCATTAAAAAAAATCGATCGCGACCAATACATTTGGAAAGCTTCTCCTATTTCACCCTCGATCTACCTCCAGTTACACATGTAAAAATAATAACCAGACCGTCGACTCGCTATGAGTTTCCTCCCTTCCCTCTCCCAGCCTGAAATACAGCAAACGTAATTTCAAACTTAAATTGAATTTCTTGTTGAGAGACTAGCCTTCAACGTTTCCGCGGGCAGACGCGGTCAGAAATAATTGAAATTCACCGAGACGTATCGCAGCAGGCCGTCTTTGAATTTCGTAATGAGAGGCTAATTCCTTTGATAATTCACACGTGAACCGAAGGGTTTGAGAGATTCAGAATTCGGTGGTTTATCATCTTTCCAAACCAGTTGAATTTCGAGGATACATACTCGAAGATTTTATATTCGAGAGAAACCTCTGAGATAGTGTCGCGCTTGTTTTTCGCGACTGTGCGAATCGACGGTCTGGAGGATTCGACTAGAAGTGTACCAGTTTATTTTCTTGGTTTCCCTTATTTCGGGGCTTGTTTCCCCGGATTCTCCTATAAATACTTCCAAGGTATACATATTTATACTCTGGTTAACCAGTGCGAAATTTTTTCCTCGGCCAGGTATTCCCATTTTACTCGCCACCGAAGGAAAACCAGCGGCAAACAGCAGCAACTTGGCGATGGCCGTGGTGGGCAAATGAAGTTGAACCTTAAGGAGCACACTTACCCTCCCCGTTTGGCCTCATTCCTATTCATACGCGCGCTTGCCATATCTGGCAGCGAGCGTGCGACATTCGAGAAGTCAGAGGCCTGGGGGGTGAAACGAGCTGAAGTCGCTACTAGAAAGCCGACCGCTCGGTGCTTCTTATATGCGAGAGAATCTCCATCGAAATTTCATCCCAGTAATGGACGATGCAAGCGAAAATCTCGCGTGCTTGATCTCGCACTGTCAGATTCATCAGTTTAGAGAGCGGAATGATGCTCTTTAAATCTTACACAGCATAGGCTATCAAACCCATCGACAATTTACTTCATAGTAATTATATGTAGTAGTCTAAATTATACAAATAGACCAAATCATTTGAAAATTGCTGATTGATTTAATCTTTTGGATTCGAGTATCCCTTTTGAAGTGATTTATTGAAGCTTGAAAGCCGTATACCGCGTAAGTTTAACAAATTGATTACCACACGGTGAATAAGTTGTTCGCGTGAGACGTGTAACTATAGCCTCGTTAAATTGAGCCCTTATTGCGAGTAACGTGGTAATCAATCGAATGATATCGGATTCCCGATGCTAGAAGCCGATACGTATCAGTCACCTAAAAGTGGAGACGTCGATGAGACTCTTAATCGATAGGTGGCGTTACGTGCCGCTTATCTACGTACACGTACAATTACAGGATACTTGCATATACGGCATACATGCGCCTCCTTCTTCACGTATACATATAGAGATGTGTACGAGTAGTACTTACGTAGTGACGCGAAATGCTAACGGTGAAGAGCGGCGTCCTTTGCGCTTTGCAAGGGTTACGAGGCCACAGATATTTGGCCCGCGAGTTGGAACCATGCCGATCCCGGATCATGCAGATCGATTTTCCTCTCGTTTTTTTTTCTCTCTCTCTCTCTCTCTCACTTTCGACAATTATTTATATTTGCTTGGGTATCTTGTTACGCGGATGAAATTCTGGTTAAATGCTCGCAGGTTTAATATTTGCCAACCACGTGAGTAAAGCGAATTTAATTAAACGAACGCTTCACAAGAGAATATCCAACGTATTGAAAATTGTCACTGGCAAATAGTAAAAACAATGAGAAAATATTGTTTTAAGTTAGGTTAATCCGTGGAAAGAGGTGTAAAATTAAAAACAATTTTGTTTAAACTAGAAGAGCGGGAGATTGAAAATCTCTTCGATCTTGTCCCGACAGTTTTACCTTGAAAGGCGATGCCAAAGCGAAGACAAGGTTAAAGAACAGCCCCAATTAGAAGTGCTTTTAAAAACGGATTATTAAGTGTCATTAAGCAGAGGCTCGAGGGATGAAAGGAGAGAGCATTATTTCTTCCAGGGAGCGGAATTTCAGTGAAATTAAGGTCGAGCTTGCCCCACGCGATCAAATCCGTATCTACATCTCGATACCGGTGGCCTTCGGTTAATTAAGGAGAAAGGAGCTTATCCTAGACCTCAGACCTATACTCGCGTCTCGCGCGCACCTTAAACACCGCACTATCGCTAAAAGTAATTGCTGCGCCATACCGTTCCTCCTTCGACAGCTGCTCGGAAGGAAGACGAGAAGCTTCGTTCGATATTCATAAGCTTGCTTCAAGATTAAAGATCGGTAGATTAAATAAAAAATCATGACAGTAAAGCTACTTTTTCTTTGAAAATTCCACCTAAAATTGTTTGTCTATTTTTATCTCCTGGAGTTGGACATTCGTTTGGGGTTAATTAATTGGCTCGAGAGGATGATCCGTCGGGTTTTTGATCCGAGATCGGCAAAAGCGGATCTGGTCTGTGCGCGAACATCGAGCGAGGCCAACAAAAGACGAACAGATAAACAGACAGATAGATAAATAGATAGATGGATAGATAGAAAGACAGATAGAAAGAAAGACAGAAAGAAAGACAGATAGACAGACAGATAGAAGATACTTGGCAAAAAAGATACAGACCAGAAAGAGTGTTACACATAGGGAGAGCGGCCAGCCTCGCAATAAAACGATATAAATAATGATCGAACTGGCGAACGCAAAATAAATCTTGTAACATTCAAAAAGAAAATAAAAAATACGTCAGATACTCGACAACACACCAACGACAGTCGCCTGTTACAAGGTGCTAGTATAATTACGCAACGCAAGTACCCAACGCAAACTTGTCATACACGATGGTATCATCACAAATCAAATGGTGTGTGCGTGTGTCTGCTCACAGACCAACTCACAACGAAACCAGTCCAACACAACGAGTTATTGTATGTAAATACGCAACTTTTACGTGTATCCGCGTGTATCGTATGCATACGACATACATATACGTATGTGGAGACTGGTGTCACATTTGCCAAGGCAAACTATATACTCACCAACGCAAGGATTGTGGTTGACTGTCGAGAAGATACGATCGCACCGCTTCTTCATGTGATTGTTCGGACAAATACAACCGAACATTGGTGATAATCGCAGTTGGGTCCACGAGTCGCGACAAGCGTCTCTGTAACAAATAAAAAATGTCATTTTACGTTAGTAAAAAAATTGAAACGATCGATTTTAAAGAAGGTGAAAAGTAGCTTAAGGATCTTAAGTAGAATACTGCGCGTGTGTTAAATACTTCCAGTAAATGCAGCCCATTATTGAGTTCGAGAAGTTTGCTGTATCAGTGGCAGATTGCCACCCGCAACCCGATCGGCGCGAATTACCGATAGATCAGTGCATCTCTCGGCTAAAAGTTCCTCGTCTACGTAGTTGTGCCCGAGTGCACCCAGCTAAAGTCCGTTAACTGTGCTCGAGCAACCAGCCCTCTGCGCGAGTTTCAAAGCCGATCTGGATTCCCTTGAACTCGATAAAAACTGATTCACGACAGAAATCTTCCTATTGATACCGACTATTGACCTCCTCTGCACTTGTTAATACTTTTTAAAGTACTTTGTATTTCGATTATACATTCCGCAAATAATAATAATGAAACTAGAAACTTTTTGTTCTCGTAAAAGATTATTCGTATTAAAAGTATTCGTGATTATTCATTTTACGATCAGTGCTATTTTTTAGAGTCAAAAGTTTCTTGTGATTTAACGTTGATGGTGTTTGATCAATTTTCGTGTGTCTATTGTTATTACAGGCCTCGTCACATTTCCTCAAAAGTTTTCCGACAAATTCCAGCCAAGCTTCAAGTGTGGATCAGTGACCCCGAAATCCAAACTTTGGCATTCCTTGGACCGCAACAGTGTTCGCAACAAAGTCAATCGAGTGTTTCCAGCTGAAAGGCCTCTAGTTCGAAAGTCAATTGGTCTCGCTTCGCGCCAACTTCGCCTCGATCTCGGTGTTCTTCTCCGTGAAAAAAGGGCTGCCCCCACACCCTTTCGTATCGGATCGGTTTTCGCGCTAGCCGCCTCCAAGTAAACCGCAATTGACTTTCGACGAAAGTTTCCCAACTTTCCGCGCGATTTGTAACTGTAAGCCACTGGCATAAACCTAATAATAAAAGTTTGCGAATTTTTCCCAACACTCCTGTGCAATAAACGAGCTACTATTTTTTGACGTTCTCGATTCTTGGCGCTCTCCTTCCTCTCAATTTTTCATTCCAATAGAATTAATAAAAATAATGCGGATAACATAATAATTCGATGACAATAGTTTGGATTAATGAGTTTAAAATGTTTCTTTCCTTTCGAGGTGTTAAAACAGTATTCGATTAACACTACGTTTGACAGGGTATCGACTCTATCTCCGTGGAAGCAGACATTGAAAGACAGTCGGCATAGGCACACAGTAAATATCACAAACACATTCGGCAGAATTTTTCCATCGACGATTCTACCTGCACGCGATCGACGTGCGTGTTGTCTATACATGCGAGGAGTGCACCGCGATAGGCATATCGATAACGAAAGAGGGCTACGCGGGACGAGTGGCACGTATCGCGTAACGCGCCACTCTATTCTATCGTCTATCGCATCAGCTCCGCGCTGACTGTACGTATGTACGATTCGACGACCGACAACCATATGTATATATACAATTCATGATGGGACATACAAATCTATCGCAAAGTAGCCATCAATAATTCAGGTCGCGCGGTAAGAAGCGGGAAGGTTTCCGCGGTGAAAGGGAAGAATTACGAGCATTCAGAGTGAAGAGTTGGTCAAGTACCTACGGTCTTGGGACTCTTGGGTAATGTCTGAAATTGTGTGAAGAACGATGTAGTTTAGTCTGGTGTATAATGCAACTAAAATGCACTCTTAAATCTTACTTTTTAAACTATATACTCCTTCGCTTCACTTTTTACTCAAATTCCAAATTCATATAGCACTCGAACCAAACTCATCTCGGTACGTTTCGCGTGGTATCGTAATCCCAGAGATTGCGTTGTTGAAATTTATGATCCAATTACCGAAATAATCCTAACAGAGAATTAATGTTACGAGTATGTTCGTTGGTTCGTCAGAGTTTCAAACTTGCCGGTGAATGTTATTTCGTGAGGATCGATCTAAGCGAAGTTGCGGAGAAATAATTAAAGAACTACAGTGCTAGAAGCCGGTGCGGGGTCCAAGTGTGCTCGGTCGCACGGATCGAGTTCGCGAGGCCGAGGAAAAAGAAGAGTCGAAATCCGCGAGGGAGCGGCTGTGCCGAGGAATTATTTGGGTTAATGGCAGCGGGGTCGGAGCCGGCGGAATCGGCATCGCAGTGGCAGCAATAGCACCGGCACTAGTAACTGCAAAGTCGGAACCAATGGTAGAGAGAAAAGGCGAAAAGAGAAAAAGAGAGGATGAGGGAGAGGGCAAGTGGCCGTAGCAGTAGTACGAGGGCCATAAAGACGGGCCGTGGCGCTCGAGCGCGACTTGGGGAGCCTCGAGTGCTCCCGCTCTAGTATCCGATGATGAAAAACCTTAGAGGAGCTTGGGGTATTCGTTACGCTGGCATAAATCAAATTTCATTGGATTTCACTCAAGATTTTAGACCTCTGTCACTATGGTACATTGTGTGTCACGAAAAGCTACGATAACGAGGCAACTGGAATTAAAAGTCCTACTTTCTACTAAATGCAATTACCGAGCGTCTTATCTTTCCACTATGTTGTTAATAAATTCGTGATTATTTCGCGTCTTTGTCCACCGAACTTCAATTATACCTGGGTTAACGCGATCAATTGTGTCAACAGGAAAATTCAAATTAAACAATGTCCGATCTTAACTCGACCCTTCGCGAGACAGAATTTTTCCCTTCGATTTATTTTCCAGGGTTACGCTTCGGTTGAATCAATGAGGTATTAATTAATCGTATCGCATGGAGCCATTAATGCAGTTTTTCAATTGCAAGCAAATCGCTCGTGAAATTCTATTTGCATTTCCAATACTCGATGCTGCCCTGGCCCCTGGCCGCGTGCGCGCGATTCCGCGGCCAATTGAAAAGTGTGCGCACGATCGATCGTAAGATTATTAAATATTTGAATAATTAAAATCACGCCGAATGAAAATCCAAACAATCGATCCTCAGTTATGGATATTTGAATAATGGAGATTCCGTTTCAGCAGAGCGACGCGCCGCGACGAGTTTTCCGCACCGAGCAAAATACGCCAAGCGCGCAAATCAAATATTCCCAATACAGTAGAACCATTCCCGGATCGACAATTTGGTAATTAAACCTTGCCAAAAAATATTCGCACCCCTCAATTCCGCGCTTGCTTGTTTGGAGAAGTGACCGTAACACTCAGATTTGTTTCACCCTCAATAAATAAATACTGGAAGGTTTTTACAAAAAGATTCAGAGTTTGGTCAAATTGTTTATCATGGTTGATGGGTCGCAAACAATGGTGAAGCTGAACATTCGAAGCTTAAATCAATTTTTTCAAGTATTCAGAACTAATTGGACAATTTACTTCGCGCGAAATAATTTGTCGAATTTAATGTAGAAATTTTCTTAAGTACCAAGTAGTTTCACGAGGTAAAATCTGTTTTGGGAACAATTGTTGCAGCGAAGGAAATTGCCCTCGATTCCCGTTATATTCAATTAGAATGAGCCAGTAGCTTGAGCCATAAGTTCTCGCGACGAAGTTAAAACGAGGTAGAAGATCCGAAGGCTTCTCGATGCATTCTCATCGTGGCTTCTTCAGCAAAACTTGCCAGGCTCCTTGCTTGCTCGTGTCTCATCATCCGAAAACTTCCGAACGATGGATTCGGTCGTAGAAAATTTCCCCTTCGCGATCGATGTCGCCTCTCGCGGGAACACGCGACTCGGCGATAAATCAACCAGCAAACTTAACTTACCGACACGACGTCGCGAGCTACTCGATATCGCCAAGTATAATATTCTAATCAGGGTAGCTAGCAATTCTCGATGGCCAACAACTTTTCCATTCTTTCTCGTCCCGATTACCCTGTGACTCGTTAACGTTGCAAAACCCTTCGCATAGTTTACGATGAATTAACTCTGACGCGAATCACGATAAATTGATTAAACAATAACTAATGGCTACTAATTTTCCCTGTGCACTATAATTTCCTTTGACAGTATAGTGCAAAGAGGAAGTATAGGAATTTTTGCAAAGTTTCCCACAAAGGGTGAAAGTTGGTAATTCCGTAATTCCAAGAGAAATCGGATAGACTAACTTCAGGGTTTTGGAGGTGTTTCTAGAATCGCGTGACTTCAACGACGATTTTGTCTGGACTGCATGCCACTGGCAGTCGTATCTCGAGTTAGTGCAATTCGCAATGTTCCTTCTCCAAGCAAAACTCTGACTGCGGTTTCGACGCACATCGAACGCAGGACTGCTCTGGCTTTTCGCCTGACAGCCACCAAAAACACTGACAATCCTCCTCGGCCAGACCCTCAACAGTTCTGGCTAACTTTAACTCGAAGCAGATCAAATCAATTAAACAATCGACACTGACTTATTCTCGTAGCATATTGAGAAAGCTCAATAAGGCGTCAATTATCGATAACATTGATTGACACCCTTTTAAAATGAATCTTCGATTAAAGAAACGCGTTAAAATTGCACCAGTGAATTAAAACTGTTTTAATGGATAAATCAATTGATATATATATTTTTCTACTTTATCTTTAAGATTGTCCATTTACATGAAGTTTCCCTATGTATGAACACTATAGGCAGTAAAGACTTCAGAAAAGAATTTATTAATGAAAGCAAGGGAGTAGTTGCCTTAGCTGACACATGCTAATCAACGTTAGGGTAAGTTGTTCTTGATACAGAGAAGTTAATCCGGCTTTAGGAAGAGATACAAGTTGCAGGGACCGCTTAAATCGCACTCGTGCGAGTGTTCGCTCCCTTTCAGGAGGAAACGTGGTTCGGGGGCCACCGCATCCTTTCCTAATTTGCTAGTATAATCTATGCTGCTAGCAGTACACTACCCATAATGCACCCACGTCTGCTTTTCCTCTGACTTTCCCAGTCTTTCTCTCTCTCTCTCTTCACCGATCTGCATTTTGCCCTCTGGATAATTCATCCTACGATTACCCCTGCATTGTTACTCGCCGCGGCTATTGCAATACTTCTTCACCGCTCGTTAGACACAGGAATACTTGTTAATTAAAAATCTGAATTAAACTTGAACCTCGTAATCTAAGTAAGTAGAATTTAATACAATTGTCAACTGAATGACGAATAATGAAATAGTGCAGGTTCGGGTTTAATTTGATCGAAAGGAATTCGATGACAGAGAAAGATAGAGGAAATCAGTGGAGTTACGATATTTAATCTTTTGAGGAATGAGAACGCCGGAATTTCACGAGGTTAAATACGACACGCGACCCACTCCGATAAGATTCACAGGGTATATTGAATCGAGCGTGTATCCGGATAATAGAATATTCGAAGATAGCTGCATTTTTCGCAGGCTGCCAAGCGTATACCGCGTTTCCGTCGATATTTTATTTTCACGCACATAAATTTTCCACTTTCGGAAGTAGATCGGCCGTTTGGCGAGGGTTACGAGAATTTAGTGGCGGCGTTATAGCTGACCAAAGTCGGAACTCACCCTTGCGAGCCATCGTATGCACCCTTTTTTTCACCCAAGCCTGAGAAAGCTTGAGAAAAAGCGTGTGCTTTTCCCTCGATAACGGTTTCCATTTACCTAAAGCATCTCTCGCCATCATCGACTCCCTCGTAACTGCCCATTTTCCACTCTTCGTTCGCTATTCAATTACTTGCAACTCTTTTGGATACCTCATGAAGCCAGTTTTTAATCAAGCAACCCTGACCCTACAATTATTGATATTGGATATGCTCAGCTCGGTCAGTCCGCGGAATAATTCCACACAATTGAATTTGGCATTCAATAAAGCAGAATTAATATGCATTTCGGATTACGTTGTAATTTTTAATTTTACAGGATTCGATTATACGCAGATGGACGGTGTGGAATAGATTATCTCAGTTTTCAGTCATTTAATGTGAGAAGAGAGTAAGAAAAGAATTCTGTTGCAGTTTGTAGAAGCGAACGGGGCCGTTTGCTCTTCATTCCCTTCTCCCCATGGGTGTTAACACGTGTCATGTCGCGAGAAGTTACCCCTTGCGTTACCCAACTCGAAAGGAAGTTCCATCGCAGAGGGCCACAACCAGCACCAGCGTGAGAAGAAGAGAAGGAGGAAGAAGAAGAAGAAGAAGAAGAAGAAGAAGTTAGAGTCGCGATGGGACTGTTACGGGCCAGCCGTGCGAGCCTGTTTTCCAGCCGCAGGTATGTGCAATGCGGCGTTGGTGCAGTGGAAAACTGGTCAGGCCCGCTCCTAAATCTTTATGGGGGACCAACCGATGGTCGCCGATTCGTTAGAATCAGGCGGTGCAATACCGATTGATGCGGGATGTGGTTTAGGGTCGGAAGGAATAAGCCTTGGCGCACCACCCGGCTACACTCACGCGCCGAGTCTCTTCCAAGACTTACAGGTCTTAGGGCAGGTAGTCCTACTCATGAAATGACTCTATGATCTATACTACTGCTATTCCTAAGTCGCGAGGGTGTCAGTCCAAGGACCAGTCCTTCCAGGTGTATGACCCAGTTGGTTCGAAGGTCCCCAGAAGGGAAAAAGGTTCAGGATGGCTGAAAGGTAAAAGCTTGGCGCACCACCCGGCTACACTTACGCGCCGAGTCTCTTCCAAGTCTTATATTACCCCGGATAGGAATATTCGAGCGGCTAAATATCCTATCGGTTAATGTGGGCTCTATGCACTCTTGTCGATTTCAGTGTTATATTAGATTTTGTTTCAATGACAGGTGGAGAATGGAATTCCAAATAAGGAGTGATTTTACGGAAAATAAAGTGAGATGTATTCTGAGTTGCAAAAGTAGTGATACAATTTGTGTTCAGTGTGTGTGGTTGTTACAATTACCTCTTTGTGTTTACCTCGTCTGTTTGCGCACTGCATCTAACTTTCTTCACTATTACTTGCGTTTTCAACGGATTCGCGATTATAAATGCTCGAAGGTGACTGATGCACGATCTCGCTCAGAGTAACCCCGTACTCTAACGTCTAGATTTTGGTCGGAGGTGCAGGGCACTACCTTCCTTGAGAATAACCCTGTATTCTCGCGTCTCGATTTTGGTCGAAAGTAACTGAGTACGATCTTCCTTGAGAATAACCCCGTATTCTCGCGTCTGGTTTGGCTTCGAAGGTGACTAATGCACGATCTACTGCTATTCGGGCAGGGGCTCCGCCCTGCCCGGCGTTGGGTGGACTAAGTCATCGAGATAGATTCTGAGCAGGTTTATATACCCAAAAAATCTGCCTCAGGAGTGGGGAAGATGCTATGGTTTTCCATAGTGCGGGAAAAGCGGGAAGGGATTCGGGATCGTCAGGTGAAACTGACCTGAAACCAGCTTTTCACCTTGGGAGAGGTTGTGGAATGCGGGGGTGGTCGGCTCGAAGCGAGGCTAGGGCTCAAAAAACCTGTTTCTAGGTACGGAAAAGTGATTCTGAGGTGAACGATTCCAGAATATTCCAAAATAAGCAAAGGAAAAATCGTCTGCATAAAATGAGGACGTAACAGGACATTGCCGCGGATTGACCATCTCTGGAAACCTTCCACAGCTTCCGTAGAACCACTTCCTACAACTTACGATCCAATAATCCCAGTAGCAGCCTCTCAGCTGTAATTAGAATAGTCAAGTTTCCCACGGCGTTTCCATATTCCCGTGGTACCTTCGAGCATTGCCGAAGAAATCTGCACGGAAAGTGGGAGACTCGAGAGAAGATAGCCACAGTAATGGGTAAGAAGGGTAGCGAAGCTTTTTTCAGTAAACAACAAGGACTCAATTAACACAAAATGCTCAGTTACCAGGGTTCGCGAGACCCGGGATGAGCCAATATCCCGGGAAAACTAGCCTTTAGTCGCGAGTTAGATGCGCTCCAGTTCATTCAGACGGCCGTTTCAGAGAGCGTGGAAAAAGCTTGGCCAGGAATAGGCGTCGACGATATCAGGGAAAAGGTAGGAAAAATTCAGGTGAAAAGAGGCTGAGCAAGAACTCGCGTACGTCGGTTTCCAGTGATGTATCGATGGGTAAGTACGCTTGATGGATGGTGCACGGTTGTTAGTGGTCCATCAAAGAACAAGGTTCATTCGCAGGATACCACCCCCACCATCCCTATGGTCTTCTCCTTCTCTGTTTCAGTGTCAACGAATTTTTTTTCCACGCTGGTCTGCCTTATTTCCAGACAAACGAGCCTCGGCATTTTTTTCAATAAACCGCTCCTCCCGCACAATACTGCGTGGGGCCAGGAATAATGGGTCCGTTGATAAAGATTAATCAGCTGGCTCCATGGCTTCTCTTATTAAATTCAGCTACAAAGCATAGAAAGAAAGCACTGAAGGTCTTGGCTTTTGATTTCTCCACTTTTAGCCTCGCGGAACATTCTTTACCTTATTCATAAAGTGTTATTGCTCCCATTAATAACGCGAGCAATAGTTATTTCTAACTCAATTCCAATCTATTTCAAGCGTAAAGAAACCGATTCGTATTTTATTAAAACCTCCTTCTTCGATCCTGCCTCTTTAGCAGACATCTTCAACTTGGAAGACGTAGCATCTTTGAAGTGCATCTCGAGAGAGGTAGAAAGACAGGCGAGCAAGGGGGTGTTCCAATAAATGTATGACCCTCTTCCGAATGTAGAACGCCAGTTACAATAGTCGCTGGTGAAATAATAGATCTGTCAAAAATCGCGCGAGATGCCAGTTCTCTGGTGAACGTTTAAGTTGACGTCCAACTACATAGTAGTATCGCGTTTCGCATGGCATATAACATGGAATTCTACAGAGTCAAGCTCGTACTAGTAGCGATGCAAATTCGCAGCTGCGGATGGCCTTGCATCACAGAACACGTTGCACGCGTGGCTTACATGACACTTATGTCACGCAACGTGCTCAGCAACACAAGCGATCCATTACTCGCTGCTCATCCAAATTAGCTCCACACGACACCGCAAAAACTGCTCCCTGTCAAATTTACATTAATAGCCTCTAGCATCCATTCATCGATGTAAATCGAGTTCTCGACATCTTGAAAAAAACTCATACCGAATATCATACTATTTTTGTACGAATACAAATAGTATTGTCTGCACAAAATCGTCAGAAGGAATTTTGCGCAATGAATTGTATATTCTTGGAAACTTTGAAACTGGAGGAAATTCAAGAATTTCTAGGAAAGTCGAAAAAAAGGAAAGATTCACTTTGGCCCGGTTTTAAGAGTAATTCACAAATTAAATTTGCTCGGCGAACCGTTAAGCAAACGAAGAATGGCCAACTGGGTCGCAGCGAAGGACAGAGAAAATTTGTCAAAATTTTCGAGAGGAAGAGTAAGGCAAGGTAAAGAAAAAAAGAGGGAAGAGAAGGTCTGAGAGGTGAGATAGGTGAGAAAGGTGAATGCTAGTTGGCGGTCAGAGGTTGGATGTGCTTGGTGGTAGACAAAGAGGGTGCAAAGTAAGGCAGAGGCTAGATGGCGAGGTGGAGATGCACGGTAGGGCGATAATTTAGCAGCGCGTAGGTATGTCTGAAGGATCCGGTACGTGCCGGTCGAGTGGTCTTGCACAGTCAGGGGTGCTAAGTACGGCTACGTGCGCGCTGACGTACACACCACTGCATCCCTCTCGTCTCTGCGGACCACCACCCTCGATCCCTCGGAACACCGTCGACTTTCCGCCAATCGATGTGACTTCAACATTTTCTTAGTTTCCACCTAGCAATCCTACTACCGATTCACGCGTTATTCCCCTATAAATCGTAGAAATGTAAAGGGAATTTATGCATTAATTAATTTTTCTCCTCGGTGTAAATTAAATAAATCTACTGTTCTGAATTAATTGAATTATCTCATTTATAAATGTGCTTTAAAAATGTTGAAGAGATAAAAGTTTGGATTGTAGGTATCAAACTGCATACGAAATCCATAATTTTTATCTCGCTTTGCACCAAACAGGCAGCCCCATAAATCCTACCCTCAATTCTGTTGTCCTCCGTGTTGTGCATCAATTTATCGGGGCATCAAAAGGATCGAGGGCTATCCGATTCAAGTGACACGCTGTCGATCACTCGCCTTGCCTAATTTTCAATTCGCAAACTGTCGGATATAGATCAACACACAGAGAACGCGATACGAGATCCTTCTTCCTCGAGGTCTCTCTCTCTTTCTCTTTCTCACTGGTTGTCTGGAAGTGGTAGAACGAAAGGTGGCGCGCGAACATCCCCAAAAGTTATGCATGGCCGGCGTCGAAACTCTACTGAATAATGCATGCGCCTATAAAACGGCCGGCGAATGATTAATGACCCTGACCCGTTTGGAACGCCGAAAAAGCTCGTGGTATACCTTCGCGTCTTGTCCCTTCCACGACACCCTTCCTCCTTCCGAAGGTTTTCGCGTTGATGATAAAAAGCGGCAAACACGTAGCAAATTTACAGAACACTCTTCTCGTTTAAGTAAGACCTAATCGAGACTTTGCTCGAGGACTTTTTGCCAATCTCTCGCCTCTTCCCTTTTGGTAGACCGATCGATAGCTAGAGTCTCCGCAGTCTTTGCGAGTGAAAAGCTTCCTCCTCGAAGATTTGTAAGTGCAAACTTTAATATCGAGGAGTTTTCAGGGTTATCCATGGTAAAACGACACGAGAAGCTTGAGAAGCTGGATAATCGAGGGGTCACGTTTCTAGCGAGTGTTTCCGCCAGCAAGCGAACCTGCTATTCCAGGATTCCGACGTTCCAATTACGATCGTTCCACTTGCTAATGTTGTTAATTAACAACGAAATCCCGGGGAACAAGGCATCCCCCATTCGAGACGGTGGTTTGTTAGACTGGAAAATGAGCTTTGAGAATTTTGCTAAAATCCAGCCCCGTCTATGCAGCGGATGCAAAACATAAAACAGAAGCATAAAACATAATAGAAATGTGTTTTAATTAAATTCTCCGCTGGTGGATGAATTTAGTGGCAATAGAGAGTCACGATTTATGTTCTCTTTACTAATTATAAATTATGATTATATATATATATATATATATAGAAGTAGCAAAAGGTGTGTTAACTATATATTAATATATTATAATTCCAGTGCAATTTTGTCCCGTTACTCTATGGAATTAATCTTACGATTCTCGAGAGGTCTAAAAATCACAGAGTGAGCTTTTTTTTGCCAGGAGAACGCGATGCAATCGCTGTGTTTTACATTAGCGCTTGGTTCGCGAAAGATCGTTAGTATTTTTGTTAAAACAGCCGCGAACGTGACGGGGCTGAATTCACGTTTTGTTTAAAACAGAATTTTGGGACCGGAGGCGTACGTCGTGTCGTCGTACGTGACGGAAAGTAATTTGTACGATGCGAGAGAACGTCGGCTAACTGAAAATTACGGAGCCGAGCCGAGTCGAGTCGAGTTGAGTTGGGCTGAGGCGAGTCGAGTCGAGCAACCGGAGAAATACAGGCTGGGGCTATTCGTTCGAAGCCACCAGGCTCTGCCTTATATCCGACTATAATTTGTCGTGGCCGCTTGAAACATAGAACTGCAGGATGCACGCGTACACGCGTGCCACGCGGTGAAATACGCGCGAGTCATGACAGTGGTAGCTTCGCAGTTTGCGAGGCTCGTTTCTCTGCGCTGTGCGCTGCTCGCATTCCGAATGGATCGTCCCAGCTGTGGGATTCCACCCCGGAGAACCGACCGATTGACAAAATAGCAACGACCCAATGCGAATTACCTCTCGATTCTCACGAATTGAAATTTCACCGATTCTTCTTCAAAAATGTATATGAAAATTTATCGTACGTACGATGGATATGAGTTTTAATTGCACGCTGTGCAAAAAGCAAACTTTATTACTATTTCTGGAAGTAAAGTTTGGAGTAGAAAGACTATTCTTATAGTCAGTCTTTCAATTGTCTTTTTTCGAAACAACAATCAACCAATCGAAAGATCCACGCTATAATACCCTCGAAACCAATAACTATTCCCGTGTATCTCGTAACATTAATCCCTGGGGACAGGCTTTCGTTTAGCCTCCGAATGCAGAGTCACGGCGAATAATTACTCTTACAGCGGTGTATTCGCGGGTTCGCGTCGTTATCAATTACCAAGTATCGCCTAAGCACAATGCGTCACTGTCAACGGGATTTTCAGGCCAGGCTCTTTTTTCGCGAAATATGCAAGCGCGAATCGCGCGGGTACAAGTTTCTTCGTTGACTACGCAAACAGAAGGCAGAGAGGAAAAGAGGAAAAGCAGAGCGTGTATAAAACGATATACATAGAAGTAGGGTAGCAAAAGCATCGATAAATATACATATAATTCGTGGTTGACAGAAGTTACATTGGTTAAAATGGGAATGAACGAGTTGGCTTATGAATTTTAATAGGTCCAGTATCGTTACGCGATAGGTATAAGTTCACTCTTAGCGCTCTTGTCGTTACGAACAACTCCGCTGTCGAACAGCCCTTAACCAACTTTTAGCGAATTTTGCCTCTAGCTTCGCCAAATTTTAACCCTGTCTACCTTGCTGACAGTGCACTCACACAGTTGCATCCAACTGTGAGCCAAGCCTCGACTGTTGCTCTCGCTGCATTTTCAACCCCCTGTCGCTCGTAGAAAATTCCAACAGGGTGAAACTCGGAGATACGACCATGAATCGCGGGTCTTTAGTGTCTCAAAACTTATCCTGCAACGGTACAAATTTGTACAACACATTTTATTTTCCTGACAACTTTTATCGCAGCGATAAATTACATATTCTGTTCTAATTTATTAAAAATACTGGTTTTTATTTTTCTTTTTTTTTTTATTGGCTTGCGTTGACATTTATATGTCAATCGTTAGTAATTGTGCTGTGAAGCCGGCCTGACAGCCTGTTGACAAAGGAGAACAGCAAAATATGTGACGTGCCGAGCAACAATAATAGGTGAACGGTAAACGCATGAGCATAATGTCAACATAAATGAACTCTGATTTTCCGCGAGTTACTTCGTCAGTCATACTGGAACGATTAATGCAGAAGTGGTTCACGCAAAAGCCACAATGCCACGAGACACTGATGTTGGCAATAACGACACCAGTAGGTTTAATATAATCGCAAATTACCGTATGAGTAATTGCGACCGGTTCTCTAATAATTAAACAAAATTGCACTACGTCGACTGAGCGCAATGCGGTGGATATTTTACATTCGGCTACCATCAAAGCCAACCCACGAAAATTGTCATTAGCAGATCGTATTAAGAGGTATAGATTTCAGTGCGCTAAACCCTCGATTAATTGCAACCACAGTCGCATAAATCAATCGTGAAAAGAGTTATACAATAATAGTAACAATAATAATAATAATAATAATAATAATAATTTCAATTGAAACAAGAGATGGATTTCAATTGAATTATGTTAATTAATTCGCATTTATTCGAACGCTGATCCGATCTCGGCTTATTGACTACGACTAAATTCGAAGAATGAGACAAAGAATAAAATAGAATGTATCCCGCGAGTCCCTGAGAAACCCCCGGAGAAATGAAGGGTGGATTTCAAATATTTGCCAGCCAGATACCGTAAGACCATAATCCAAGGAGTGACGTTGAAAAGGGAATACTAAACGAATAAGGGACAAAAGTAGAGACGAATAAGAGAAGCGCATTGTCTCGACGTCGCAGTTTTAATAACGTCGCTCGAAGAAACAAGAAGTGTCCGCAGGATAAATCTATTCGGCTTGGACGAATCCCCCTGTTGAATAATTACCCAAGATCGCATCAAAGAAAGATACATTTTGGTTCTAACTTCGTTTGAGTTTCTTTTTCCTCTCTGATAGGATCCTTGCTCCCTGGTAAGCCAGATGGCTCCAGCATGCTTTTCTTCCACATTGCGAAGACCTTGCATCCTTGTTTCGCCCTTTTTCCACCCAGTTAAGAAGTTCCTGCAAAGTTCGCTTCGAGCGGCAATTACGAGTGACTCCTTATTTCCCGAGGATCCTGCGCACATGCCATCCTGGCACCCTCCAATTAGCACTAATTATCACCGGTAGATGTTCACTCCAAAGAAATATGGTTTACATTTATTTTTCAATTATTCAATATTATTTATCGTTAACTAAGTAAATGTCGTTTGCAATGTTCTGCAACTCACATTTTGCACGTGTTTGAAAAGAGAAAAAAAAGTCGAGAAAAATCCGAAGGAACTTTAGTCCGTCTAATGGATTCGCGTAAGTGGAAAATTCTCTAGTGAGGACAGTATCCGAATTTGCCAGTGCTATTATAGCAACCTGTTCGCGCGTGTCGCCGTGCAATCAGTGAGACTACAGTAGCCAGTCATATCGTTGAGAGGACTGGTAGTCGCCTTCGGGCTTCGTAGTACAGCGGAATTCACGCCAAAACCACCGAAAATCCTATTACGGAGTCAACCTGTAATTACGAGAGACTGGCCACCCATCTCGCACCCTCGTCCCACAACAACGCCACCCAAGTGCCGCTCTATACTTGCTCTATACTCTCTCTATACTTGCTCCAACACACGCTCCATAGTCCATATCCTCTTCCACTCTCTACACTCGCGCAATTTATTCGTCGAGCGGTATTCCTTCACGCGTGCTGACACTGTCCACTTTTGTTTCCCACTTTTCGCTGGGATTTTATTGTACTGTCGAGGTTTTCCGTGCTCCACCTCTTCTGCTGGAGTTGCTTTTAATGGAGAGAACGTTGCAACTTTGGTTTCGAGCGGTGAGAACTTACTTCTATATGTACAATATTTCTCTTGTTTATTTTACACCACTTGTACGAACATTTGTCTTTCGAATAGAAATGAGATCCAAGAGTATACATAATAAAGACTTGGATAGTTATAAACTCAGTGGCATATTCTCTTCTTAATCAACACTTTAATCAACCCTTCGATCTTATCCACCAATCACTATAATCCCCGATAACAATCTCGGCAACTCGTAACGGTTCAATTGCGATCGCCTCGTTACACGTCAAGCGCGTGCCCATTTTTTATTCACGATGGTTGGTAATCATGCGAATGCCCACCCCAGAAATCCAGTAGCATAGACAGCCTCTCTACTGGATGATTGTACGTCAGAGTATCATCGCTCTACCCCTTTTTTTCTCCCTCTTTTTCCTTCGATTCCTCTTTTTCACCGAGGCGTATACACACTTTCTCGCGCGTTTCCATCTAGCCTCGGTAGAAGCGGCGGCGTTCAAACGCGATATCCGCGTATTCTCAGGTGTAGAAACTAGTAGAAACAGCGAGTGCGTAGGCAGACGCCGTTAATTAGCTAGTTAGCGAGACGCTAACGAGAAGTGAGTAAAAAAGAAGGATTTAGGCTGGCAGATGTATTGATTATGGAGGGTGGGGATGGAACGCCTCGGATGCTTTGATTATGGCATTTAGGTTGCCTGCTTGATACGTCATTAGTCGGCGCCGAAAGCCCAAGCATATTGGGGAGCACTTAAGCGTACATATTCATCAGCGCGAGTGGGCGAGCACTCGGTGCTACCTCGTAACCCTGAGTGGCCTCGCAACAATGTCTGAGAGGGTTTTCCTAAGCGGACACTCAATATTCCGAATATTCCGAATTTCCTCTCCTTTATCTTTATCTTTATCTTTTTAACGATTCCATTAAGATTGATCCGCAATAACCAGACCCCTTCGAAGCATTCCATTCACCAGAGTTTTCGTAAACGGACACTCAATATTCCACTCGAATTTTTCTCCTTCATCTTTAGCCTCCTAAAGCCACCTTTAACTTATCCTAAAGATCGCTTCGCAATAATCAACCCTCGTATTTTTTTTTTTTTACCTATCTCGGTTTCCTCGAGTGAACGTTAGAAGTGGTACGTTCGTAACGATGAATCCGTAATTGAGCAAATGTGATCGACCGCCTGGCCAAAATTGCTTTGGGAGCGGGAGGGGAACGAAAGAACGAGTGCGAGCTTTAAATTTCCAGCGAAAAACAACCCACTCGAGCAGGCTTTCAGCATCGAAATGAACCGTGAGGGCCATGTAGCCATGAGGAAATAGGGAGCATAGCAGAGGTGGAGAAGGCTCGTTCTCACCTGCATATTGCATACCGTCTACTCTCCGAGCTCGCCACCAGCTACGAATTACGAGCGCTTCAACCTCGTGGACTTCCTGGTTGCATTTCGATTGTGTTTTCCTGCTCCCAGGCACATCCACTAATCACAAGTCCAACCAATTAAAGACTGATCCAACGTAGAGAAGTCCAGGAAATTTCTTTCTTGATCCTCGATAAATAAATTCCCACCGACGGTTTTTCCTACATTGCTCTCTGATTTCACTCTGATCCCCAACCTGATTTCGAATGCAAAACGCGATCTTGATTCATTTAATTTCCCTCGCGAATATGTTTCCCAGAAATTACCATAGAAAATTCAATTAAGAGAATTAATATTTTTTTATTTTCAAAGGACTTATTTTCTCGGTTACCGATGTAAGCGAGTTTTCACCTGAAAATTGGCCACAGTTTACGAACCAGTTAATTTATTCGATTGGATATTCTAATTCTCCGAGTTGCCTCGAGGAGGATAAAGCGATGCTACCACATAAACGAACAATTTTCCTCGAGTATTCCCAACCACGGTGCGGATTAGTGCCATTAAGCATTGCGAAACAACGGGAAAGTAGACATTCAGAAACGATCCGTTCGCGACCAGTTCGGTTTTTGCGTGGACCCTGCCAATTCTGGTATAAATAAATCAGGCCTGCTACCGCGAAATAACCCTTCCAATACGTACTCGTTGCTCGCGCTGGCCTCTTCGTAAACGGATTCCCGTGTGCACTAGCGGGCAAACAGGTGGAGGAAAGGAATGAGACTTTGAATTATTGAAGAAACAACTGCTGACCTCGCCGAAGCAATTGGCGACTTTATCCGGAAAGGTGGAAGGAGAATAAAGAGGGTAGATTCTTTTGTTTCAACTCTTTCAATCCATAACACGAATGTCACGCTTTAATTGATCCCATTTTCTCAAGCAAACAAAAAGTGTTAACAGAGATCGCTGAGACAAAGGTAGTGGCGTGCAAAGTGCATTGTGTTAAATAAATGAACAGATTGTACAGCTCGAACTTTCCATGAACGTCCATATCTCGTTGTGGGGGGGGGGGGGGGGGGGGGGGGGGGGTAGAGCTGCGGCTGGCTGCTGTGCGCATCCTTGTAATCCTAGGCGTGCTCGCCATGCCTTCGTAAATTAGAGCTTTGCCCTGCGATTCCCAGCAAAACGAGGACGCTATACTGCGACTACCGGTATAAATAAATTATCATCCTGCAATGATAGTTTCCCGCTGTTCTTACTGTCCCTGAGGATAATCCTCGATAATTAACACCGCGCGCAACTCTCTCTCTCTCTCTCTCTCTCTCCTCTGTTCCTAAGCCCTCCTCGCCGATAAACACCAAAGCTCCACGAATTCGCTTAATTCTTGACAGAACCGCCACTTTTTCCTCGCTCTGCAAAGAGAATTAGAGCGAAAAGCTGTGGCTTGTAAATGATACACTGTCAGCCTGTTTTTCGCGAGACTTATCAATGGAACAAAACGCTTCGTTGTGAAGCAGAACTTTACTTGACTAGTAGATTCTCTCGAATGATTCAACTTCTGTGGAATAAAAAGGTTCAAGGTAGTTAGGGAGAAAAATTTACTACCACATCGCTCTAATTCCCTTCGAGCAAAAGCATCTTTGCTTCCATCTAGTCGCTCTGGTAACAACTAGTGGCTAGTTATTGCGCGAATTTTGTTTTCTACGTAGAATTAGTTGGAATGGCGAGAAAGGGATATTTTGAGGAAGCAGGGCTCTCTGATATGCACCTTTGTGAATTTGCTCCGTCTGAATTCGCAAGCGATCTGATAGGCTCTCTGTTATCTCAGAGACAATGGGTGCTAACGCTGAGACCACTGCGAGACTTCTGCGATAAGGGTTTCATTAACACTCCCACTTCTCTTCAACAAATGCTCCTTTTTTTAACTCGAAACTTTCGGACAAATTGAAGATTTATACCCAGAAATACTTTAATCACTCTACGATGAAACCTTAATTTGCATGAATGGAATATAAATTCTAAAAGTAGCGAAACTTAGGGATAAAAGAGAGGTATGAGGTAATCGGAACAAGGAATCTCTCTTTTGTTGTAGCGACCTACCCGCATCGGGGGTTAAGACCTCGGAGAAACTTCGAAAATCAAGAAAGACAAACGAAGCCCGCGGAAAACCCGTAAGAAAAAGAGCCAAGGTTGCTTCTTCGAAAGAGCAAAGTCAACTAACCAAAGAAAGATAGTCCGAGTCACATTTCAGAATTAGCCAGTGGCTTTCGGGTGGCATGAAAAAAGTAGCCACTTGAATTTACTTGAATTTCCTTGAATTTACGACGCGCTCATAGCTCCGAAATAGAAAGTACGCTCACTGGAGAGCCCACTCGCGGGTCGCGAGATTTTGGACGTAGAAATCCTTTGTGAAATATATTTCCACCCAACGAGGAAGTTATCTCACGCCGTCTCTGAGTCTTTGTTCCAGTAGCGGCGCACCGGTTCACCCGCAGCTTCTTCCACTCTCTTCCCAGGCTGTTTTTCCGATGAAGCGTCCGACAGCTTAGTCGCTTTCTTCGCCACTCGGACAAAAGGAATGCCGCGAAAAAAATTACGAGAAATCGAGCTGTGAAAAATGTGAATTACAGAATCGTCCACGTAGCGCCACCAGGCACGATTCATCCCTTTTGTCCGGACCCGGATGTTTTCAGGGATTTTTCGCGTGAGCTCGTTGTAATATAATTTTCGACAAGCCTAGGGAATGTGCCTCTGACAATTATCCCTGTTTTTCTGCCGCGGCTCACCGGCTATCCCCCCCCCCCCCCCCCCCCCCCCAAAGAGCAGCCCTTTGTTGTCACGCATCTTTATTGTGCGTCGACATAATAAACCGGACAATAAATTCGCTGTACTCAACTGCAACTTATTACGCGTAATTTCTCGTTGCAAATAATAATGCCACGTTTCACAATAGAGGATTAATTAAATAGCTGGCGAGCTCGCTTCGTTGCCTGGTGGATTGGAACGAGACTCGTCTGCCTGCCTTTTTTCCTCTTTCTCTCGATTCGCAATTGATGATTGTTTTGCAGAACCTATTGATAGCGGAGTTAGAGAAAAAATCGCTTGACTTAAAGTGGAGCATTCCGTTGGACACGATCGAGATACGGTAACTCGATGCACCCGGAAAATCTTGAATATTAGAATGACTTTATGACATTGGTATGGTTGTGGTATAATTCTCTCGGAATTACGCACCACCCGGAACCTCGCCCTCTCGGCAAGACTATGTATATTAATTGCTACATTTACAACAAGCTTCCCGAATGCGCCCTCCTGAATTCTGCATTGTTAATCGCCTGGGTATTTTGACTCACGGCACGGCACACCGCGGATCTGCATTCCGCTAACAGAAATTTTCCCAACCGGATAATCATCCTGGTGAGTGGTGAGCTTTCTCGCTGAAGGATCTATACGGCCCCAGAGTCACGAAGCTCGGTGCTCAAATTTGAACGAATTAAAAATTATATCAGTGGCTAAGTATAATTGGGTACTACAATTATTTGGAGTGTAAATTTGCCCGGCACGTTTGCAAAAATTCCCAGTCGTCAGATTTACAATAATACAAGCCCTTGAAATTTTTCCGGAGTAAGTAACACAGAAGCAAACTTTGCGCAATAAGAAATCTGGTTAGTTCCTTGTTGAAAGGCCTGGAACTGTATTTCGCTGAATATTGAAATACCGAAGTAAGTGAATAAATAAATAACTGCATATTCAAAAATTCCTCAAAAGCATTATTGCGTTCGAAAGTGGTTGGTTGAAAAATTCTGAAGGTACAAAAGTGGAGGACGATGGCAAGCAAGAGAAGAAAATTCCAGGAGCAATAAAAGGTAAGGAGGGTCCCGGCAAACGTATGCATCCCGTGGGTCCGTGATCCTTGTACCGACAGTCACGCTCTCGAGAGGTGCATCGGTGGAAAAAGGCAAAGACCTCGAAGACGTGGTCGCACGATTCGAGTAGCGCGTGCGAACCGCGAGAAAATCGGAGGTCGAGGCTACTCGGAATAACATTTACTGTAGAAGAAATTGCAAGGGGGCAAAGGTTGGTAGAGGATACACCGGATCCACCAAGAGCATCACCAGCAGGCCATCAAAGCCAGAAGCGAGTCGCGTAGCCTCCCGGTCGTTAAAGACCAAAGTTTCAACTCTGGGACAATTCCTCCGCTCATGGGTAACGGAGACGTGACCATGCAAGAGGGAACACTCGCAGATTCCGCTCTAGAGATCCGTTTCGTGTTTGCGAACTACAAACTGGATGCCTCGATGGACTCGTATTGAATCAATAGCGGGCCAATGCTCTTTCTACGTCTTCCTCGACCATGCTGCGACCATCTGCGTTCGTTCGTCAGCTCATTTTTTTAGCCCTTCTTTCCCAATCGTGTTCAGTCACTCAAGGACTTTAATGCTTCGATTTCCTAATTTGGGCGAAATACGAAGGATCCTTCAATCAATTGCTCGTATCTCAATATTTTCTTAGAACAGGTGAAACTTTTTACCAGGTCTATGATAACGATATGGAAACGATTAAGGGAAGAGTTAAAGGTACCGCGAGTTTCCTAGTCGCTCGATACAATTGTCCAACGATCAGTCGATCGACGTCAATCTTACCCAACGGTACCCTCAATTGCGGATGCAAATTCGATTGTTGCTCCTTATTAGATCAAGGTGATTACTGAACAACGTAACAAACCGCAAGTGGCCAAGTGGCTCTAAGCTCTCCTTCTCTCTCTCTCTCTCTCTCTCTTATGTGATTCAATCAACGTCATCGAAGTCAGAAACAAACTTGGCCGAAACCTGCTCGAATTCCTCTTTCCATCCTCTCACCCTTTCTAGCGCACGCGCTATCCACGCTATCCACGCCATCCACGTCGTTTCAACGCGCTCCGACCGCTAACTGCTTGACATCGATCGACCTTAATTAAAGTTGGCACATTCGCAAAGTTTTCGAGCTGGCGAGTGACGACGACCCGATGACGATAATTCGTAGGGCTTATCTCCTATGAATTCGAGAATGATACCTCAGTGATTATTGGACCGCGTGGAACTCGTACCGAGGATTCGACGAGTTCTCTTTTGCATATATATGTGTGATAGTAGAAGTGAGAGAAAACGTAGCATACGTATATTATTCTACCGTCAACTACCCAAGTGCTTTCCCTGCCAGTTGTATGTCTCATATTTGTCAAACAACCCTCAAGCACAATAGTTATCGCAACAATGAACTCTTTCAGCTCGGCAGAGCATCAATCGTTTAATTTGAAACCTCTCCGAAGTAACAGAGAATTTGTATCCCTACCACATTACATTGAAACCCCCCTTTTCTGATAGAACGTTGGATGCGCCATGCCTTTGATACCTCCCCACATCAGAATCCCTGGCTCTATACCGATTTATACTCACACCCGACGAGTGTCGAGGATATACATACCTCCGCATTGTGTCGCGAAATTCACGCGCCTCTTTTGTACACCCATCTCGCATTGAGCAACCTGGCTGGCTGCACCAGTCACCAGTGAACCTACAGAATGAATACTTGCTATCTACTCTTCAATGCTGCATCAATCCTCTTCGCACCATTCACGCGATGTATCGCTCTTTATCCTCACGATTATTTCCCATTTTTCGTTTGCCATTGCTTTCCTATCTCGATTTTCATTCATTCCTATCACCCAACTAATCGTCTTACTTCATCAGGAGTCAGTAAAGTATCTGAATCGCAGAAGGGAGAATTGTACCGTGAGGTTGATTAGGGCTGCTATTACGGCATCTATTCGGTGGCTTCCTTCCATTTGAGAGAAGATAATGACACGATTGGCGCCCGTCAATGACGTCTGTCAATCGGAGACGAAAGCTCGATTGACATTGGCCGTAAAGGGCATCGAGTTCGAGGGTCAGCACGAAACTAGGAACCAGCAACCCAAGCTACGTTAACAACACTGGCTCTAGCGAGTTATCTGCGCGAGCCACGTTACCCGCGCAACCTCGCACACGGCCTGGCCCACATTCGCGGCCACCTGCACTGCAGAATCCCGATAGTGCACGTATATGCACCAATCCAACTCGCTTCTGCAGCATTTCCGAGCACGACAGTGCCCCTTCCACCAAGATACTCCTTGCAAACGGCGGGACTTTAACATTGATTTGCAAGTGGACCGAAAGAGACCAAACCTAGTAAAATATGTAAAACTATTTCCACGTGTTTCACCGAAGAACTTAAATCAACATGGAGATCTTTAAGGAGATTGTAATTAAACGAAGAAGTTTAGAAGTTTATGTCGATGGATCTCTTTAGCTTGACGATTCACTGCCTAGGCTGGATATCGATTAAACGTTGAGGGTAATTTCGCGAAGGCAAGAGTGACACTAGCGTGCGCCACCTAAGATAGATGCGACGGGTTCCTCGCGACGTTCCTTTGTGTCGTGGTGGGCGACTGCAAGCGTAAGGAATAGTTCAGTAAGGCTTTCCACATCCTACTGATTGGCTCGCTGCTCGCTGAGATCCCTGAGATGGACGGGTTCGATATTTGGCTGTGTTGAAGTGATTCTTGTTCGGGAATAGATCGTGGCTTGATTGGGAACGCGTCTATTGAGATTAGGATGTGGTTCGGTGTCTTGAGTGACACAAGATTACCGATCAACTTGCGGTAACCATTAGCGATTGCTGTACACGGGCAGTATATTATCGACGAGAATCCTTGTTGGATCAAAATTGATTAAAATTAGGATTGAATGATTCGAAGATGACTTAGGTGATCATGCCAATGATTAGACTGGAATACGAATTGGATGAAAGAAGGAATGAGGATGATCCTAAGACCAACCTTTCTATCAGAGTCGACTAATTAACTCTCACAACCCCCAACAGACTAGTTTTCCGGCTACTGCAGTAAGAACGACTGGACAAATGCAAATTTCCTGATAAAAGGTCTCTCGAAGGGTCGTAGTTTATCCCTGAAATCATGGGAGGTTACACATGTGTTAGGGATGCACACATGGCTTGCTTGGGAGAATCAAGTGGAATTGCATCAGAAGGACGGTGGCAGGTGGCGCGTAATTATTGGTCGGCAGGTAATGCAACGGCGTGTCCTGGACTCCTGCGAGGATTCCCTATCCCGATGATAGTCAGAGCCCATTTCCCCCCGTCATTTCCGGGCCGACGAATCGTCGGGATTTCTATGACGTGGCAAAATCCGCCACGCGAATTCCAACCTGTGATCAGCTGGCCGGCGCCGTAATCACTGTTTACTGAGTAATTATCATTCGACGTGGTAGTGCGCAAGGGAATGAGAAGAACGGAACAGGAAAAGCCTTCAAGCTCTGGGTAATTAAGAAAACGAACGGGTACCCTCTCTCTCTCTCTCTCTCTCTCTCCCGTTTTCCCTTTCTTCCGATTTCTTTTTACAACGTCGCGTTCGTCTCTTCTCACCGTTTTGCCGCAGTAGACTGTATTTTTGCTCGTCTTGCTCGCCGCGGGATTGCGGCGACTTTTTGTCGGTCGAAAAGTTGCTGAGCTTCTGCTGGAACTTTCTCCCTTGGCGATCGCGCTTCGCTGTCACTACTACTACCACTATCCACGACGACCAGGAACACTTTGTTGTCGAGGGAGAAATCGCGATTAAGCTGACCGTTCGGGTTACTTTTCGCGCTGAATCGCGAATGGACGATTGTTTGCTCATTTTCGAGTTGGCGAACTTGGATAAAATTGTGGCTCGATCGAATCCTTCTACAGGAATTATGACGAAGGACTATATACTTTCGGAAGTTACGGCAGATTTGACCGATGCAGAGAAGAAATTAATTTCCTATTCGATCGTTTAAGAAGAAATCAAGAGAGAGAAGTAACCGCGATAAAGTTACGAACTCTTGTTCGACCATCAAGGATTAAATGCACTTATGTATAATCGGTACAACGCTGAATTAGCCTAATGCTCATTTCGCATGATCCCGAAGCCTCCGTGCTAAGTGACCTGGCAATTCAGTAGCACGATAACGGAGAAAGTTGTCGAAACGGCGCGGACCGGCGAAACTTGTAGCGCTATCGGAGAAAGCAGGAAAGTTCCTTCCAACACGTTCTTTGTCACTTAAATGCAGCCGCGACCGAACCATACGAATCCGATCGATTTCCCGCGGAGCCCAGCCGCACTTTATCGTCGGTATAAATCAGGTGGAATTCGCGAAAAAAGAGAAGTGCCGCGTAAATTTTCGGCAAATTTTGGCACGCTCTCAAACGAGTTTCAGTGCCAAGCGGAACAAAGTCATGCTACCGCGACCCGATTTATGCTCGTTATCCGCCGTTTCGAGTTGAGATTGAACCGAGAATGAGCTGCGTTCTAGGTAGGAAAAAACCGCGAGGAGAAAACGCGGTTGTCGAATTCAAGGGATTCGAATCAAGTTTAATGGACGGATCGAAAGTGAGAGTGAGTTGGGGTTCTCTCAAAGGCTACGCAAGGAGACCGACAAGCTTACGGCAACCGGAAGAAGAAACTTCACTAGAAAAATCGCCTCGAGCAATCTAAGGCCTGCGGCTTCTTTTTTTTATTACACCGTGCAATTTTATTGTGTCTTAACGATGCCGGGGAATCTCTTCCCCTTCCGCTTCTTTACTCGGATGCTTCTCGCCCTCGAGGACCTATCGACTTCCTTCTTCGTTCTCTGCGTTCGCCACGTAACCAATTTCCTCCCTTCCTTCCTTCCGTTCGTCTTTCGCTTCCGCGTGCTACGCCGATTACTCGCTACACCAACCCATTCGATACCATTTTTTAAGACTTCTCCCTCTCTCAGGGGATATTGGAAAATAAACTTCACCCAAGTTAATTTCGCGACGGATATAAGATATGTGATAAATATGAATTATGAATCTTGGCTTTCGAAAAAATCCATTGTAGAATCAACGTCTTAATCTTAGAAGTCGCGAGATTCCAGGGATAAAACTTTCCCAGATGTTAATTTTCTGGTTTTGCCTTTTTCAGGTCTAAGACTCGTGCAACAAAAGGTAAACGCGCATAGGGAAAGGGTTACGTGCTGAGGAAGAAGAGTGAAGCAATGTTTCCAGGAATAAAGTCACGCGAGTCTTCCGTCGCGACAAACGTCGCCGTGAGCGATAACTACCACCGTTTCCGCCGACCTCTTGTTTTATGGCTACGTCACCAACCGTCGAGCGGTTGCCTTGCGCATTATTGACTTAACTTTTAATTCAGTCTATCGATTAACTTTGTCCTATCGAACGGGGTCGTCGAACTCTGTTCTCCCTTCTACACCTCGTTTATTTTGATTTCGAGTCGCTCGCGAAGACGCCGCTCTCCAACTCGTCAGCAATCGATTTTTATATTGATTGGAAAACTTAAATCCTGATTTAATCGACGAAGATTCATCGTTTAAGAAAATTATAAGCTGGAAGCTTTCTGTTGATATATGAATTTTGTTGATGAATTGTCATCTAGGAATCGTTAGAACAAGATTCTTTGATCTGGAATTATTCGCGTTTGTCAGATTAAAGTTCTCCTAGATTGAACAGTGGAAAAGGAAGAAGTGGATCAACGAGAGAGAGAGAGAGAGAGAGAGTGAGAGGCGGAGCTCTGGCAATGGTTGGCAGTGTGCCTGCATCGATAAAACTTCCTTCGCAAAGCGGGTAAATATTTACCAGCACCGATCGCTCGGCCATGCGAGAGGAACGAGGTAATAGTATGACCATTGTTGGAATCACAAGATAACGAATGATAATCGGCCTAGCGACCTGTGAAAACTGTCGCTTTGGAATTTTCCTCGCCCTTTGATTCTCTTGTTCCATGAAATCTCTTTAAACACCATAGATAAATTGCTCAGTGGAGAATCATTAGGGAATATCATTTTATCTATCGAGGATTCAATCGAATAAAATTCTATTTCATACTCTACTTTTTATAAAATTTCACTTTTACTATCAAATAAACAAGGAAAAGATTTCCCATAGTCGGAAGACTTTACCTCGAGTGACACAGTTATTCACTGTTTAATGAATAAATAAAGTGAGATGATTAATATGAAAATATGTCCAAGTGCGAAGGACTAAAGCCGCTACCGTTCTGTCTTTAAATTCTATTCCTGGAGCTTAAAAAGCAAGGTTGTGAGAGGAATAGAAGAAAGAGGTTTGGTGAAAATCCCAGATTCTCGCATAATCCAAAAAGCACTCGTACGAATACACTTCATACCTATTCGCGTCGTAATCGTTTATACAAACAGCAGCAGTTAATAAATGAATATTATATACGCGTTTAATCGGCTCAAACCAGACTGCGCTCTCACGGTATCGCACTATAATTAATCGTGTACATTTCCATAGGCAGCATCGTAATCCGTGATAAAAAGTATCCGCACTACCAGAGAACGTTTCATCCTCAAAATTCCCAACTCTAAACGTGAATCTCATCAATTTACTTCCGCGAAGGTTCGTCGGTAGAAAAATTAATCGTGACTTCCGAGTAATCCCGTTCCACTGATCAAAGAACCGGGTTTTTTTATCGCAAGAACCACCAAGATAGTATTTGCAAAAGTGAAGCTTGACGAGCAAAAAACAGTGGATCGGTTGATTTGGTGGATCGAGAAAATTCATTAGCTCAAAGGTCAAAGTGAATCATAGAAGAAAGAAAGTTAAATCTGGATGTTAAATTCGGAAGAATTAAAATTCCACAATCGCACGGAGGAATTCAAGTTTGCGTTTAATAAATTCCGAGAAAGTGTATCTAATCGCGGAAAGAATTCATTTATAGAAGAGAGAAAGATTCATATTTCACTGAAATTGTTCAAAATTAAGCCATTTCTTGGCTGTTCTTAATGAGTCGCGGGAAGGATGCTACCATATAGGAAGGTTCTCGGTCCGCATTGAATTTTAAGAAGAAGCTCGGATAAAGAAACACCAACGCGATTTCCCATAAAAAAAGTGTTCTTCGTTAAGGTAGCTTCTTCACCGTCACAGCTCGTGCCAGGAGCACACGTACGTGCAGAGCATCGACTCTAGCTCTAATTACCGACGAGTGACCTCGAAAAACCGAGTTAATTTGCCCGTGTTCACGAGTTCACAATGAAATCACTCCTTATAAAACTTCCGATAGATACATGGAATAAATTTCGATCCTTAGAAAAAATTCAAGAAATTGAAAAACTGATAGAGAATCTCGTATGCTAATGAAGAAAGAAATAAAGTCAGTTCTCGTAGAAATTCGAATACATCCTTAGATTAAATTTGAATCCTTGAGAAGTCGAAGGACAAATGGTAGATATTTTTGAGAAGTAACCTTGCTGTTCTTTACGGTAAAGTTCAATTGAAACTCGCGCATAGAGTAAGTATCGCGTATCGTATGTATAATTAAGGCGTATTCCTCGTCGGCATTCATTGAAGTTCGCGCTGATCAATTTTTCAGGATTATCCGCTGAATCGCTGGACAATTCCCAAGGCGCGGGTGGTCGAGAGTAGTCGCCTAAGCGGATAAATAAGACACTATTACAGCATTATTCTTCATTTTGCCTGGTGCCTATACTCCCACGCGACACTTCCCTGGAGGAAATAAATTGCGAATCTTCCGTGATTAATAATTACTTTCTTGCAGATATTGGATCCATTCGCAAATCTCATCGGTATCGATTCGTTCACTGATCTATAATATCAGAATTATAGGAATCGATACGATAGATGTTATCGTTGAAATCTTTAGAAACATTTGATGGTAGATCTCTTAGGGATGATCTATGACCTCGGGTAAAAGTCGAGAGAACAACTAGAGTCTTAAGAGGCCAAGGCTCGTGAAAGCGATGCAGTTCGTAGAACGAAGCAAGCAAAGGAAGTATAAACTAGTAATCGGGGTTGCGATCGATGCTGTTCTTGGAATTCTACCTCGACTATACATCGTATTACTGTACTCCAGCTTTGCCTCAATGATCCAATGATATAATTTCGAGTAAAAATATATATTTTGAAAAATAAAACCCAGGCGAGAAAATTGCTAGGATGAACTTGCAATTAAAATAGAATTGTTTCAGAAATAGGAAAAATGCTTGGCGAAAAATACTACACTTTTTTCGATCGGAGTGAGTCTCATTTAGCGAGTCGCCAAGTTTGAAAGTACGGACCACCTTCGAGGTTGACTCGGATTGTGGCTGATAACGCGAAAAATCGATGTCCCAATATAAAAAAAAAAACCACAGTGAATCAAGCGTATGGAAGGTTTTTCGCATGCTGCCATATCGCGAGACGAAGGATAAATCAAATTGCAAATGCATCTGACGTGGGGCCAGATTGCAAAGTTCTCCATGAAATTGGACGGAAGGCTGGCTCTATCATCGATCAGGAGATTCCCAGACGTGTTACGCTCGCCTGGCAACCACCGCGAGAAATTCGCAGTGGTCCGCATTACACCCCTTGCAACCCCTTTTCCTCCCACTTCGGCAGAACTTCGAATTTCTTCTTGAATTTGCGGCGATCACTCCTTATTTTCCTCGTTTACTACCTTCTGACCGATTTACAAGCAGAATACTACGTACCTCCGATTTTTCACTAGTCAATTCCTACCTTTCGCGTTCAGCGAAATCGCAAAAAAAAAACATGCATATTTTAGTGAAACCAACGAACATTACACGCGATGAAATCTCATGGCGAAGATTTGAAATTTGCGAATATGCGAATATGTAATTTATTCAATTTCTTCAATTTGATTTGAAACCAATTGCAACCGTGTTCGTATATGTAGCTACGACAAAAGAAGAAGAATCGTGAGGACTAAAGTTGAATCGTTGCGTCGAAGCAAATAACCACATTCCCGTGGCAATCCCATTCCACACTCGGTTCGCGGGGCTCGCTTAATTAATGCGAGCGGTCAACTTGGCGACGCGTTTTGCCAGGGGCGCTCGCCCAGAATAAACAATCGCGAATCGGCATATATCATCATTAATGCGAAGAATAAATCATGACCGCGCGTTCGTGCGGCATATTGCCTGGTGGTTAATTACACCCGGCCAACAGCAACGACCGGATCATCGAGCACGAGCTTTTTTAACGTTACCCATTAAATTGTATCGTGCTTCTGCACAAAAAAGACAATCATTATTGTTAAATCATCCGATGACAATGTACATAAACTATCTCACATCAGCTCTCGATTTCGGCAAAAATCGCTGTGATAACGTGTCGTTATACGAAATTGATATCTACTGGCAATTTCTCTTTTATCGCCGCTTATCAGCAATTCTGCTTTTTACACTGGATCAGGATCATTTTCCCGTTGATTTTAATTATTCGCGACTAGTCATGTAAAACCTTTAACAAGATTATTTTGACCCGACAAATATCTGTACTCTGTGAATTTTTCAACCAACTTGAACTATCCATAATTCATTGTTTCGCGTTGTCTAAGGTCAACACTATGATTTTCTTTCCGAGACAACTCACTCCTTTGATTCGCTGCGGCTGTTTTGAAAACTCTGAAGGTAATGACAAAGTACGAGTAAAGAGTCTAGTTGTTTTTCTAGCCACGACTCCTGCCAACCTCTTACGAAAACAGTTCCCAAAAGAATCTTGAACTCCGTGCGTGCCACCTGACTCATGATTTTGCTGGCTGTGTTTACACTGTACACATAATATGTATGTATCTATGCGAACGGTGCTTGAAAGGCGACTACGTTCCACAAACACGCATAATACACTCGAAACTAAACTCGTAACTCTACAATAGAATCCTGTCTTAATCAACAGTTAAAGATTGATAAATCTTTAAGAGAAAATATGTATCATTCTCAACTAGACATAACACAAAGAATTAAAGCTGATTTTTCAATGTATTTAAATCAAGAGAATTAATATAAAGTTATAGTTAGTACTAAAAATTTTAATGTTCCATTAAGAAGAGGATAATTTGCGGTATTCACGATAGATACGTCAACTAGGTACATGAATTCCAAAATAAGAAGCGTCCGCATAATTATTCCATTAGCAAAGATAAAAACAGGGAGTTTTGGCAAAGTTCCACGAACGTGCCACGCAAACAAAGCATCTCCTCGGTTTTCCACAAGCTGCCAACTGACAGCGACGATGTTATCGGGGTGGTAGGTTGTTACCACCGCAGATCAGGATCGAAACGCGTCAACCACCAGGCGGACACTGTTCCCGAGGTCTTTCCATTGACTGTCGCCGGGTCAGGAAGCACAGGGCAAAATAATCGACAGTCGAAATCTGAGGGCCTACAATGCATCCAGCTTCCCAACTCTAATATTTCTCGACTATTATTTTTTACAACTGACACCCAGGAAGTTACAGGAAGCTGAAGGGGGGAGGGGGGGGGGGGGAGAAGGACACAGAGTTTAAACGAGGCCACTGACCAGTGATTTATCTGACGATGCGTCGATTTTTCGTACCTTTTTCACCCCCCAAAAAAATTCGCTAGCTCGAAAAAAAAGGTTGACCAGCAAAATAACGGGACAACGATTCTCGCGCCCCTTCCCCGCCAATATTATACTAGACAAAAATGACGCGTATATGATTGATCGATCGTGTAATCGATCATTCGATTAGCGAGTCTGTCGCCACGAAACCGCTGCAATTCTGCAACAATGCAATCGTTCGATTCGAGAGGGAGAGATCTATTGACAGTGTGTGGCCTGTTCTTAACGAATTTCATCTCTGATCGATCGAATGGCAAGAGTGATAGGGGTGTGAACGATGCATGCAGAACTCCTGATTTCGCAATGATTCATTGCGATTGTTCCACTGACGACCTGATCGCCGATTTACCCTGTCTCTTATTTTATTCACATCAAGCCATACGGAAACGGGGTCACTTGGACCTCTCCACTGACATTTAGCAAATTAACCGTTGGAAAACTCTGGAATATTTTCAACGGTTTCAGTTATAAATGTACCGTGGTGATATTGCCGACGCACTATGTTCGTTCGTAAAAAGTAACATGCTGGGTGTATACGTCGATTTAGCTTCCAAGAGAAATGATTTTGAGCCGAAAAGAGAGTGATAATACACTACTAGTAGAAATAGTAGCGCGATTCGTTCTTGGAAGAACGTCGTTCAGGGAGGGGGAGTATGTATATACTGTGCTTCTTCAGAAACCGATATCTATAGGTTCGACGGTTTGAATAGTTCGACCTACAGTTGGCCTTTCGAAGAATTGACGGATCAATAATGCGGCAGTGAGCGCTAATAGACCGGCGGAAGAGTAGCATTTTCCCAAAGCCAAACAAAGGGTAACATTATGCGACATAAACGAGCCTAATACCCTCGAAATTGCTTGCCCTCACCGTCTCTTTCTCCCGTTCGAAACAATAAACCAGGATTCCCCACAGGCGCTGCGCTTCTCTTAAAATAAATACGCGAAGGGAAAGCGCGATGCATCGAGAGCGTTGAGGGGCTGAAAAGTATATCAAAACTGGGGCAGATAAACGTAGATCTCCTCACCGGCGCGTTTTTAACGCGTTCAACTGCGACGACTGCTTGAAATTTAATTAAAAAAATGTAAATAAAGTCCGTCATCATCCGGGTGAGAGATAAAGAGGGGGAGGGGAACGTTATCTCGCGACGATTATAAAGCTGCCGGAAACAAAGGAGCCTGACGAGGAAAAGCTTCCTTCGTACCAGGCCAAGAGAGGCTAATTCCATTCAGACGCAATCATCGTCTCTCTCACAATTAAACGAGTGAAATGCTCCGCGAATTCTCCAGACATTCGTAGAAAAATAAAATAATTCTTCTTCTCTACTGTAACCGCGAGATTAATTATATTCTACGTTTGTTTCTTGAGATAAGTAGGAGTAGTATGGAATTGAAGGGAATCCTCGGTAAGTTAGTTGCAAATTATTCCAATAATATTCTTTCACGAATCGCTGCCAGTCGCGAGGGTGTAGAGCCACGAAAAACACAGAAAGGCGCCGCGAGGGCTAACGATATTTACCATGGGCCCTCCTCTCATCGCTCGGGTTCGCGCTTCGCCGGGGAAATAGCTAGGCTGCCGGTATAATTAAAAGCAAACTCTTCTGGCCGAAAAGTGGGCCAGGTCAGCATTTTCAAGCTGGTTACATAAGAAGAGCAATTCGACGTTCTCGCGCCACCTTTTTTTTTCTCCTATCCCTACTGGACACACCCGGCGAAAAGTATGCGGATATAATATGCAAATCAATTACTATGGAACCTATCGATACTGAAACTACTGAAATTTTCATTTAATAAAATCATTAATGGAATCAATTATTCAGAATCACGCGTGAATAAATGATTCAGCTATTGTAATCGAGCAGAGGATTTAGCTTAGAATAAATAAATATAGGAATTATATTGAAAATGAATTATACTGCTTATTTACTTTTCAGTTAGTGGAGTTCGAAGTCGAGTTGCGAGTGTCAGTGACTCAAGTATGTAGATCTATTTGTGTGAGGAGTATTCGCGTGCATCCTTTGCTGGCTTTTCTATTTTCGATCCCTTTTGCCCTGGCTCGGCCCCGAATGTCAAGGTTGCAAAGCCCGATAATTACGCCAGGCGGCCGGGTACTGTCGGGAAAAGGTAATCGCCTCGTAAAGATAATAGCTGCCTGTTCGCCAAGTGCCGCTTAGAGCTGCCACGCTCTAGATATTTCAGACTTTCCTAACAGAGAATAGACTTCTAGCGACGAGCTGTGTATAGACTTCGCGAAACGAGGTCGAGTTTATGTCAGTGTACTCGCTAATCGAGATCCCACGAAATACAGTGAACTTGACTGCGGAATTCTCTGCAGATTTTCCATTCGACCAAACGATTCGTCTAGGCGATTCAAGTACAAGTTTAATAACGAAGATAGTACAGTGTAAAATTTAACCGAAGTCGAAAGATCATATTGGATCAATGAGAAGAATCTCGTAGAGGTGGTTGAGTATCGTCCAGTTTTTGGCAGAGAGTAGAAGAGAAAACTGAAGCATACCACTTGGTCTAATAGCTCGGTATAATTACCGAGAATATAATGGCGTAGGGATATAGCTAAAGATTTATAAGGGTCATGCATACCGCCGAAGCTACTCTAGAGATACGACGTGAATTTAGAGAGAGAGAGAGAGAGAGAGAACCTACATAGGTGGCGAGCGGAAGTCGATGCAGGACTGTAGAAGATTCGATCTGAAAAATGAACGAACCTCCACGCGATTTCTATCGCCGATGATATTCAGCCCTGTTGAATTTCCCTAGCGGTCTTAAACCAAGGTCCTTAACCCTTAGAGACGTGCAATACTTGGCGTGGTAGCCGCTAAGCATTCATCTCTTGCATAGCTGCGGCACGATTGATGCCCTCGCCATAATGCAAACTAAATTGCCGGTCTTTTCGTCCTCACTCGCTTCGCGGGAATGCGCCGTCCCCATTTTTCACGATTTTCGCGAACCCCGCCCAGCTGGAACCGACCGCAGCAGCGGTGGCGGTAAGCGCGAATAAATAAATTCCCCTCGACATTGCGGACCACCTCTATGAAAATGAGCCATTATATTTGCGGTCGTCTGCTGCATTCGAAATCACTTCGGATACTAATGGTTTCGGATGCGCTTGCTCCCCCTCCCGAGGGAAGATTGGATCCTCGTTGCTCGAGTTTATGAAGTTTCGTGAGATAAATTCACGGCATATCAAATTCTTTCATCTCAATTCCGATTATGTTAACTCGTTAATCGGGAATATAGCCAACCGTGTTTCTTCGGAATCTCATTGGAAAACTATCGATAAGATTAGCAGAATATCTAGTGCAATTGGCAACGGCTCGTCGCGAAAGAAACATAAAACGTTCATTGAGGAAAGTGATAATAAAGCGAAATGGTATCGAGGGTTTTTCCGTGTTTTCTCGGGAAAAGCAGAGATCCTCGAATTGGCAAGCAGCCGCAGGCTTCTCGAGAAGTACAAATTAAACGGAACATCACGACTGGTCTGGTTCTTGACGGTAGAGAGTGTACAGTGTTCAAGCATCGCCAGGTCCAAAGTCACAGTGGGATGATATCGCATAATCGTATAAAGTAAGTGACACAGCCTCCGGCTGCTTCCAGACCGAATTAGCAGCGTGATGAGTTTGCTGGATAGTTACTAAGGGTAACTCGCTCTATCTGCGGCTATAACTCGCGAACAACTGCTGAGAGCCGGTCTACGGATGGTTTCCCTCCCTCTTTTTATGTTCTACAACAATAACTCTAATTCGGTTGTATCGTAAAACGTTCCTAATTCTCTGCAAAATGATACCCTGTACTCGAGAGTTTCGTTCGTCTTCTTAATACGCTAGTCTATATTAAAAAATTCGACAATTCGAAGAGTTGCGTTCACGATTGTGTTACGAATAGCGTTAACGTCCCGCAAACAACAGTAATTTGTTCGGGAGCGGTCGCGAGCGAGTCGAAGAAACACAAGCAGAATTAAACGGTAAATAGTGAGTGTACGCAGTGCCAGGTAAGTTAAAGGCAAACGCAAAGTGGAAACGGTGAGCCTTCTGAATGCAAGCTGCGATTAAAAACCCTTTACCAAGTAACGAGGTAGATACGCTGAGGGTTTCAGCCGGTCGGTCCGCTTCCCAAAGCACAATAACGATCCAGAGGGAAGCGCATGCAGCTTCACCAGTCGATATCAAGAATTTCGAGTATTCTCTCGGGAGGTAGAGAAAGAGAGAGAGAGAGAGAGAGGTTGCGGGTTGAGTGGATGTATAAAGGGCAGAGCTGGTCTCGAAAGTACCGCGGCTCTGAGCATTATGCGCCGAGATAGACTTCTGGCGAGTAATCGGCGACGGAAATGGAGGATGGCTCGCTCGCCTTTCGAGCCTTTCGAGCGAGCCATCCCGACAAATTGAGTTTCCTCGCGGACTCTTTCCTTCTTTCTTCCGGCTTCGAGAAAACGACGGACGTCGGAACGGCCACGGAACCGAAAACGGGATTTCGACGCACTACTCTTTTCTTTATGCCTCTCCTCGATCTTTCCTCCTCCACCTTCGTGTCTCTCTTCGCTCCGTGACGAGACCTCGAGTTCAGAAACGCTCGCGTCTTCGATGGATTCGACTTGTTACGGCTTGAGACTGTTATGTCGGTGTTCGATTAGGGGAACTTGTATCGAGAGCTTTGAGGATTCCTGCCTCGAAGCTCTTCGAAACTTATGACGTTTTAGATTGTTATCGAGGAAGAATACGAGCCATTTCGAAATACATTTGGAAATTGTTGAATTTCTTTCAACTCTTATTTCCTCTACTCTTATTCAATTAAGAATCATTTTAAGAATCAATCCAGCTTGTTCTTTATCTCGAATTGTTCATTAATAATAAACCAGTGCTATGTGTTTTCTCGCGACTCAGCAACAGTCTCGATACATTCCAAGCGATACTTTCTCGCACCCGGAGCAAGAGGAAAGTCGCGTCGAAAGCATTAAGTAGGATATTTTACGCGCGTATGCCATCGCGGAATAAAACTGCGAATTCCTGAGATCGGCAGGAGCGCAGGAAAGCTACGAAACTCGAAGGCGAGAGGAGAGGTAAAAGAGAAAGACGAAAGAGCGTGGTCGCAAGGGAAAAGGCGCCACGCGCAAGGTGATATTTTCCTCGAAACGTCGAACAGTGGAAGGAATAGGTTTTTGCAGCCAGCGGATTGCATAGCTACAGTGGGGTGGTGACCTCTCTCACATGCATACACATATACATACATATACACTACAGTGGGAGGAACGTGTACACGATGGAAATTGCATTGTGCAATATTGAGAATAGAGCCGCAGCTATTTCTGGCCGGCTGTCCCGTCTACTTTAAACAGTTATACTTTATAGGAGTTCGCTCGTGGGACCACTACCGCGCTGTGCCGCAGTTTCCCATCCAAAAACCCGAGGAATACCGCAGCGGCAGCCGCCGAAAGCCGAGGGGCAAGGGTTCCACGTCGATTCTTTATTTCCCTACCAGCAGTACCACCAGCTACCACCACCACATTTTCCGCGATTCTAATGGCTTTCCTCTCGCTTTTTAGCCCGACAATCGGCCGGGCGCCACCCGCCACGAATTTTGGCACAAGACTTCAAAGAGATTGTTCTCATACCTCTCTGCCACTGTTTCAATTTACTCGAGTTTATAGAAGAAGAATACTTCCCAGTCGACCGTCCTGTGAATTTTAAGATTCTCCAGTAATTTGAAAAAGTTCGGAGGCATCAATGCGTTCTAAGCGTTTTGCTTGAGATAGAAAAAAAAAATTTGGAATTCTAAAAGACGAATAGAGTCTTATACGAAGATTCGTCGATTTTGCTAGTTCTTTTGGCAGCTCAGCTTTAGCTACCACACGCGAGATTCCTTCTATTATATTCGCTGCGTTGTTGAATAAAGAATCACTCGGATGAAAGTGAACACACATAGGAAATAATATAAAAGCCTCCCCTTACGAATGGACGAAGAGAAAGTGGGCAAACTTCGATGGGAGAGATGGAAGAGTAAGAAACCTCTTGAGGTTAAACTCTACGAGATCTATATCGTTAGAAAGGTGAGACAAAGTGCAGTTACTCGTTGAGTTTGATCAACTGAGAAGATTAAATATAATTCGAGCAGTAAAAAGATGTCTCTAGTCTTGGTTGGCGTTCCCACGTGTTCGAGAACGTAAGATACACAGTCACCCAGTGGAAGATGACTCTGCATAGGCAAACGCTCAGTGTTTGAAGACTTCCCGAGGTCCCTTGGATTTAGTCGGATAATTCTCCTTTAAAAAGCTGCGGGTCGCAAGCTCCTCGAGGACCATGGAACAACGGAAAGTTTGATTCGAAAATCTCGAGCCATCCATCGAATTTATGCTGCAACTTTTCAACTTTCAACCTCCCCACTCACATATTGCATTTTCCACGTGGCAACCGTTGTTCGAGGGATTTAAATTCCATCCGCTTTCTTAGGTTTAAAATCTCTGTATTTTGTATTCACGCGTCACGGTTTATTCGAGGAATTTCGTCTAAGTGACGCGTCGTCTCGTGTAATTTCAGGGAGGCTGCTTCGAAGCGTGACAAGGATCGGCTGGAATCCCTGATACGAGGTCTCTTTCGAATCGAGAAATAGAATCTTCCGCTTCCCCTGGAACTCCTGCAAAAAAAGCCGAGCCCTCGATCGCGAATGTGAAGAAAATGTGAGAAATTTCTATAGGAAATGTCAACCTCCTGCGAAGGTGAAGTTAAAAAAAAAATAGAGAATGCAACATGTAGCTTTGCGAAGCATCGATCGCTTTATTAAAATAGTGCAGGGTAAATTTGCAGACTACCCGGATCTATTTACCGACAACCTGGTTTGTATAAATATCAGATTTCAGGTTCGCACCTTTGTGGTAGAATTGGAAAATATTCCGAATTTCTATTTTTTTTTTTGACTTCAACGAAATCCAGCTCTCGACCGAGGAAACTGGCGCGATTGTGGACAGAGTGTGACAATGTCGAATACAATATTAACCCAAATACGGTGGATGGAACCGATCGATGTATCGTCGTCCGAGCCAGTTAAATATTTCACGCCGGTCGCTGATCCTCCTTTTACATCTTTCCACTCGTGGACTGCGGCTACTTCGTCTGCTCCAAAGGAAATACGAGGCCTGTCTGTGGATCGATCTACCCGAGAGGGATACTAACTTCACCCAAAATAAGATACTACCGAAGGATAGACGGAAATACCTTTCGAAGAAATTTAATTCAAATAACACTTCGATCTTAATGCGATTTATTAGAGTTTTAACAATGTTGTATTACATGTCGAGTTAAACAAAAAAGAATTGTAATAAGAGAAAATTCAAAGTTGTCATTTCGAAGGATTCGTCTCATACGAACTATAGTGCGATTTTGTCATCAACAATTCTACGTAGTTCGTATTAGGGACATTTCTCATCAGATTTCCAAGGGTTTCTCTATTACGAGGAGGAAAGTTTTCACCGCTCGACTATAACCTTAAGCGAGCAGACTTTAAGCAGAAAGTAGAGCCAGCCTACTTTCGAAGTTTACCGCATCCGGAACACAATTTCACGCACGCGTGCCGCCTACTGTGTCGGGGATTCCTGAAGAGCATGCAGCGCTGTCGAAAAAGGGGAAGAAAAGCGGCCTCGAAGAAGGAAAACGAAGGATTCCCAGGAAAGAAGCTGCAGAAGATGCGCGTACTTCCTAAGGATTTTCCCGCGGGGAATTTCGGGACAAATAGACCTGCTGAACAGCCGAGTTGCAAATACTGCGAAGGGAATCTCCACGAGACCGAAAGGAAGATGCCCCTAACTCGAAAGATAAGGAGTGAAGAACTACAGTTTCAATGGGCGAAGGATTTCTGGAATTGTTATATTACACTTTTCGATCAACCAATTTTTCCCTACTACCTATTCCTCTGATTAAATCTTCTTTTTCTACTTTTCTTCTAATGAGGATAACTCACTGAACACATAAGCCAATACTCCAACGAACTTCACTTTCGCAAAGTAAATTTTCTCTCCGTGGGTAGAATAAGTAGAATGAATGTGATGAGTGATAGAAGAACGTAGATTCTGATATTCGATAAGATACCCACAGAATTCTTTTTAACTCCTCAGGTGATTTTCTTTGAATCAAAATATTTCCCTACTGATACTGCCTATTATCGAAGAATAATCACAATCCGATATCGGCTGAGGTTCATTTAATAAAAAGCGTTCCAATAAATTCCGCGAATTCGTAAGTGAGATTCGGACTTGCTCCGATCTCTGGAAGCCGGTTATATTTGCACTCACGTGGACGGTCACAGAGAACGTATTCGGAAGCTGAGGTAGTAAATACTGCGGGAGAATTCAGCGAGCTGGAAGTCGAACGATTGGATGGACCAACGGAATGGGCAGAACGCACAGGACATAATATACGAAATCGTGAATTTGGTCGTATGTGAAAGCTTTAGGCCAACCGCTCCAAACACTGACATTTTATCGAGTATATCAACACACGTGTTTCGCGTGTCCGAATATTTCTTTGGCTCTGTACATAGGAAGAAAGTGTGTATATATGAAAAGATGTTGGGATATGAAGGGGCTGGCTTGATGCACTGATTGCATTCAGCGTCTGGATTCAAAGACACGTAGATCGAAAATGCAAGCGAGCTTCGATAGAGGTTGCTGCAGCAACGGACCACCAGCGAAGAAGCAGAAGAAGAAGAAGAAGTAGAAGAAAAAGAAAAAGAAGAAGCAGACGGAGATGGGAGGTAACACGTCGAAAATCGGTTTCCACGGTATATGGTATGGAACTGCGGCACTCCCGCGGGAGGAAACGGTGATTTAAGGGGGATGTTCCGTCTGATTCCGCGTCGACGCATCTCGAATTTAAGATTGCCAAGAGGGAATCCAGTCTGCGGACTCCCTAGGATTTCCAATGGAAGGATGGACAGCGAGCCCCTTGGGTTTCCTCGATAGGATCGATCTTTTAATTACTCGAGGCCATTGTACCTATTAAGCCGACGGCGATTCTACAAAATCTTACCTTTCTATCGCCTCTCGAGACCAATTAGAATCCACGTACCACCATAGAAAAATCCTTCATGCGAATTGTCCTCGAACGAATAAAAAGAATTCGCGTTAATTTTGCCGAATAAAATGCTACCACAGTAAACGAGAATTCACCAGTCTCGTAAATCTCTGTCGGACATCCTTGCGCTTCCCGAAGCGAGATCTCATTAGTAGGAACGGTTCAACGATAACTCTGGAGCTCGAGGAAAAAGCCGTAAAGGGAAAAAGAGAAAGAGAGAGAGAGAGACTCGTCCGATAAACAGAAGTTCGATTATCCAGAAGCAGCAGCTCCTCGAAAGCGGCTGTTCGGAAACTCCATTACGCTTAACAGACTCAGTTGACTTTCCATCTCGCGAATGGGCAGGACGTGTGCACGGTGCCAGCCCTCGATTTATTTTCGTTCGAGCTGTCGCGGCGACTGGTAGAAAAAGAAGTCGAGCGGCAAGGTAAGCAACGCAGCTAGGAAGGCAGGTAAGGTAGAAAGGACGAAGACGAGTGAGAAAGAAGCGAAGAAAAAGGTGATGGAAATAGAGAAACACGCGAAGCAACGCGAGTAAATCCAGCCGCCAAGCAAAGGAGCGAAAGAAAAATAAGAGCAGCGCTACGAGACTCGAAAAGAGGCCGCCAGTTCCTACGAATAAGTTGAAGACTGAGGGTTAGTAAGGAGAAGAAGGGAAAGAGGGAACGAGGAAAGGGGGTCGAAAAGGCAACGCGGTAAGTCGTACCACCGAAGCAAAATTCTCGCAGAAACTTGGCCATTTTGCATTTGCACGGCCGCTTCCATGCTTTGTGTCGAGAAGACTTGGTTATGTTTACCCATCGCGAGGGGTCGACGGAGAAGAGAAGCAAGAGACAAAGAGGAGGAGGCGAAGCGTGCACGTTCCTGTTACGCGTGTACGCTTGTACAAATATGCACCCTGCCGTGCAAATACCACCGACACGGACACGGTTACCGTCCACCTACGGATTTCGAGTCCCTCTTTTTCCCCAAGAAATATGAACCGGAAGGAGGACAGAGGGTAAAAGGCAGAAGGTAAAAGACCCAGATATTCGATTCTCCCGTTGGAAACTTTAACTCACAAGGATGAGTATAAGAATTCGACAATTTTTCCAGAAATAATTTGCAACTATTTTCAAATGGAAATACTGCTAACTTAATTACTAGGATCCTATTAGATTGTAGAAGTAGATTACTACGCGTCTATCTAATCTCGACGATGACACGCGGACGATCGAAATTTCCTCGGGAAACTACGCTTCGCGTTTATGTCAGCGGGATCAGCAATGGCTGAGTGGTTCGTCAACGCGGGCGCGTGCGCGTAAACCTCGAAGGATCTCGTTGTTGTCACCAACAAGGAAGAGGAGACGACAGGGCAATCGCTTAATCGAGATACGCGGCTACTACTTCGAGTGGATATCCTCCAAGTTATTTCGAGGGTTTTCCGGCTCGCTTAACAGGGTAATGTATAGCTGTGTCCGCCTCAGAAACTCTAGGAAGAAGGGGGATCCCTTTCTCCTTTCCCTCCCTTGGCTGTCTTGGCTCCTGCTCTCTCCGAGAGATGCTCTTGTTGCTGCTGTTGCTCCCGGCCGCAAATCGGGTTAAGGCGCTCGCGGCTTTCGCGGTGATCCACTTCGATTTCCTTCGAGAGACGACGATCAATTCTCTCCATTTCGAAGCGACAGTCGATCGTTTCGCCGCATGATGCCTCAGCGACCTGTTCTCGTCGTAGGAGAAACTATCCTTTTCGAAACATTTCAAACCCGTTTTCTTCCGATTGTCACCCGTGACTCTTACATTTCGATCAACTTCTTTTCATAATCAATATTGGTATAAAATAAAGCTCTTGAGATCAATTGAACCTAACAACTTCGTTATGTACGCGTCAAAGGGTTGAAGTATTCTAGAAACGTTATTCCCTTTACACCCTTCAGTCGTGGTTTCTGAGCGGAATTTTGCCATAATATTAGCAGTACAGGAGTTTAGGGAAATACGATGAGAAATCTGGTAGCGACACCGCAGAGAGTAGACCGAAAATTCCGACCAGTTTTCCGACCCGTTTTCCTCGAACACCGTGACACCTTTGATCGCGACTGGCTCTGTGCGTGCTGGGGAGTAGCTCTTGATTGCCGATACCTTTGGCTCCGTACCAATGAAACATCGGTCTGGTGGTACAGCTTTGATCTGTTGGCCGTAAAAATTCATACGTGTTCCAACCGAGGTCAGGTCAACTTCTTTCACGCGAGAGAATCCTCTGGTCGGTTCAGGTTCTCTCGGTGACCCGCGTTCTCGCACTCTTAAATGCAAATGCGAACTTCCCACCAAAGTTTTCCATAACCTCATGGCTCGAGAAAAAGAAAAAAAGAAAAACTGCGAGTGGAGCTGCTTCTCCGCGCGGGAGAATAATAATGAGCCGGTCATTTGCATCTTCGGCTTGTGCGCTTCGCGGTTATTTATTCCTCGCCTTTGTTTACCGGGAGAATAAGCGTTTTCTGCTGAAATCTGCGATTCTCCTTGCAGACTTATTTCCCGGTGCGTGTTAATTGTCACAGCCATAGCCAAGTTGGGAATTAAAAAGGAAGTGGGCCGCGATTTATTTCTCACAGAGAATCTTGTTAGAATTGCGATGGGTAGAATTTGGAAATTGAACGTTTCATCTCGGATACTTTGTAAATAGTTCAAAATTTCTGTTTGTCCCATGGACAACTTTAATTCTCCTCGAGTTCCTAATCACCGTAAAAGCCCCGGAAAGGCCGATAACTGGGGCAGGTATTGATTTCGGGAGAATTGATTCCAGTGTGGTTGCAAATAGCCCTGTTATCGAGTCTTCGTATTATCGAGATGAACTACGGACAGTGAACGGACAGCAAGGCCAGTCAATATTGGCCCCCCCAATGACAAAGGACTAATCAGAGCTGGCCTCAACGCGGGACGTATTGCTCATTGTCGCCGGTGTTCGCTTATGCAGTTTCATATGCGACCACAAACACTACCCTAAACTGCCGCGGCTCTCGCTACGGGAGTATCTTCTTATCGAATTCTACTGCTCCAACCACAAATTCATATTTCACCGTGAACGATAATCTGGAGAATCTATCTAGTTATCCGAAAATACTAAAATACTTTAAGTGGAACAGAAAGATTGCGAGTCATCCAATATTAGTCATTTAAAAGATATAAATACCGATATAATTCAATATTCCACCGTGTTCCAGTAGAATTTTTATTTCTGAGAAATCTGTGATGCAGATTCCCAGTGACGAGTTATTGAATCTATTTGATTAACATCCGCATATGAGATTCTACCGAGAGCGGAAGGGAGTTAACGAGAGAAACTAAAGATAGAAAATATCATCTTCAGATACGATGGACTCTTAATCAAAAACCTTGGTTTCTTCGCGAAGAGTCGAGAGATGTTCGGACCCTGTAATAATACTCTTGGAACTCGAGAAACGTGATTCCAGAGAATCGGCGGTACGTGCAATCTGGTTTAATTGCACTCTCGCAATCTATCGAATCCTTAAGACTCTGGTTGTTAGAGGTTTCCGCGAAGATAGTAATTTTTCCGATGAACCGCTGCTATCGCAGTGAATTTAATTCAATCGGCGATAGAGTTGGAGCGTTTCGACGATTTGCAAAAGAACCTCGAAGTGATTGGGAGGAAGAGCTGCCAACGAGCTGTCAACAAGCGGCCTGTCAATGGCGATCGGCTGACAGCAGATTAAACACACGTCCTTCCGCGAACGATCGATCGATCAAATGCGCCGCACGTCGACGTGTCCACGAGTTCTGTTTCGAAAATCCTGCATCGGATAGCGCGGTAAAAATTATGCTCCCGCTATACATCACGCGTGGTCAACTTTCCCTGGACAGCCCCCCCCCCCCCCCCCCCAACCTATCAATAGTCCTCTTTGCTCGTCGCGAAATTGAAAGTTTCGCCGACCGAGTTGCGAAAAAATATTTCGAACTACGGGAAAACTCGAATGGAACGATCCCCTCGGAGGATCGATGTCTAAACACGACGTTGATAAATCCCATTGATCGCGTATTGCCGTATTTTTCTCGGGATTTAGTCGAGATGAGTAATGACGCTGGTGGAAAATTGTTGCCAGGGATGATGCACTGTTGATATGTTAAATAAACGCTTAATCTCCAACGACTCATATATCGCTACATTTGCAATTTGTCATGGCAACTAAAAGTGGATGGGAACGTGAAAAATGGAAATGGATAAAACGTATAATCTGCCAACTATACATGTACAACTATACACGACCGAAAAAGCAGGAAAGTTTAGCTTTTATCCGAGCTGGACGTAAAAAGCTCGGAGCTAATTAAAATTGAGTTAAAATTATCGAGCATCCGGGATTACAGAAGAGCGACCTAAATCTTTGTGACAAATCCTCAAGCGGAGGATGCTTGATCGTGAGTCTGATTGTAATGAAAGGGTTAAAGTAAGCGGGTCTAGATGGCAGACGATGGCAGAGGATGTCAGCAGAGAGAAGAGGGTCGAGGAGCGAAAGACCAGTGGAAGGATTAGCAGCAAGCGAACTACTCGGGCACCGCGAGTGCCTGGCAGAATGGTAGATTAAACGTGCACATTTCCACGGTCGATCGATCAAAAGATCGTCTGTCGAACGCACGGCGCTGTCCAAACCTGACCGAGGGAAACGCAATGTCGGTTCACCGCCAGTGTTCACCATCTCTCTACGATTCTCTTGGAATAGCCTCTTCCCTCGAAAACACCCTGCTGAACGAGCAATTCCTCTATTCCACTTCGACGAATGTATTTATTTCTATGCGAACCGAATCTTTTTCATTGAACTAGAAATCATTCGTTTCGAAAGATTAAGTCTTTCGATGTACATTGCGACAAGTCCATTAAGTTCCCATCGGCTCGACGATTGCAGAGAGGATGAAAAATAAAAAAATTGCGACACGTAAAACCATAGAGATAGAATGACAGAGAGTAATACCCATCGTCAAACACGCGATTTGGCGAACCGCATGGCAGGCTGAAGCGATAAAAATCCGAGGGAAAATTCGTCACTCGGGAATTCCGTAAATATTCGAAATGACGCGACGAGGTCTACAGCGTGGTTGATACTGTCGATACGCATAACGCGTTCCAAATACATCATAAAAAGCGAATCGAACATCAAAAACGCACTGACTAACGTATAGAGTGTCCTATCGATGCCGAATGCATATGTGCACATACGTATATATCGAGGAACATCGATGCTAGCTGACATCTACCATCAATTGAAAATCGACGATCCGAAGATCAGCAGCTCGTCCTGACTAGGTTTTTAATTAAGCGACAGCTCGCCTTGTTTGTCCCGAAGAATTCGGGTTGCGGCTGCTGCACTCGCTTTCATCGGGACAGAAGGTCGGGTTTAACACGCTCGACCCTCAATCGGGTCACAGTAAACGTATTGTGTCAAGGGAACGGGCTTCGACGCGACACATCGACGAATTTCCATGCCAGTAATACGCAAATCTCTGAGTGCAGTTGCACTCGTCCGGCCATTACGATATTAACGAGAGCCTCGTTGGAATACCTTTGCTATCGGAGGCCTCCAGGTGACCTTTGATCGAATTTGCGACCGAATACCATTTGTCCCTTGGAACCAGGGAAATCACGAGAATGGCCTGATTCAAGATTTTCTCAAAAATTCGACCGAGTTCCTGATTAGTTGCAAAACGCGAATTAGCATGTACTATGACAATCCTTAATTACATATACACTAATGAATTCCTGTGAAATAATGACAAATTTTCACAAGCGATTTATAGAAATAGTAGATCTCGATTCGAAATATTTCAATGAGTCGAAGAAAGTAATTTAAAGAGTTGCGTTTGAGGTATCGGATTTCAGTCTGTCGAGACACGGCCAGTGAGACGCTCGTAAGACAAAGAACACGATCGTCGTTTGTCGAAGGACCTTGAACGCAGTTGCGTAGAGTATCGCATTACACAAAAAGGATCTCTCGATTGTGCTTAACGATATAGCAGTAACAATTGCATGCAATTAATTCTATAATATATTATTTCGTAGGAAAGACGTAAGTAATTAAGAGTTCGAGTGAAACGGGGCTATTCCTGAAATATCACTCATACAACTCTAGTGCATATAAAGCGAGCTCCGTTGAATGTTCGCCTCGCAATAAGCGTAAAATACGAAATAAAAGTATGCAATGTACGTCAGAAACATAATATAAGCAGCACAGGAATGAAACATATCTTAGAAAAGCCGCTGTTGCATCAGAAAAATGGGTTAAGAGATAGCAGACAATTATCATACGAACGAATATCATAAAATGGAAATAACCATCGTCAAGAAAGAATTTAAGACTCACATTGATAAGTTTGCGCAGTAAAACGTGTCGAAAAGAGTTTCTGTGGCATCATTGCGCTGGTGAGTGCATCGGAACGCGTACCTTCACGCGCCAAGATGCGGGACGAAACATGGTGGGGGAACAAAAACGACGCCAACTTCGATTTACGCTTCCAGTGACGAAAATACCAAATGACCAGGGCTGATTCTTTTCCGGAACATTCACCGATCACTTAGGTACACAACAAACACACACACACCACTCACAACGCGAATTTACTGCGAAAATGACTGAAAAACTCGGGAGCGGAGCGCGCGTTAACCGGTCTCCTCGAAACTGTCCGCGGTACTAGTTACTCAGCGGGCACAGGAGATGTCGCTTCGATCGCGTTCTTCACGAAATATCCAAGTCCGGGCTGTTTAAACACGTGGCTACCTATTACTACATATTATTACTCGATTGTACGCTAATTTATATCCCAATTTAACTGTAAGTATTAAAATATCTCTAATTGTAGCTTATTTCACTGCGAATTATTAAATTAAACTTCTGAAAAATGAGATATACTGTCTTGCAATATTAAATAAAAAGTTACGGAATGATTTTAGTGGACGGAAAGTCGTCAGATTCTTGAGATATATTCGGAGTTTCTCGCTGATATAATGAATCGAAAGATAGTATCTAAAGACTGTTCTAACAGGAAGCGACTTGATTTCCGCATCCATTTTAGTCCGTGGCATTCTGTATTATCCATAATTGTGAGTAGGCGTGCAGATCGAAGCGTGACCCTCAGAATTATATCGGGACAGCACTCATTCCCGTTCTCGTCCGAAATTCACGTGTGTTAGATCGCAAACGAGCGGCCCATTTAGCCGGGTAAGGCCGCGTTCGAGCGGCACAAACGCATTACCATAAATCTCGCGAGGAGGATTTCGACGAAATTAGCCGAGCCGATCGAATATTCGGCTTGACGAGCGCGCTGGTAAGCCCATTTCGGGCCGATGTCACGCCGCCGTGGCGGAACGACATCCCCGTGCTGGCTGGACGTCCCACAGCGAAACCGGAAACGCGCGCATCGAGCGAGCAGTCGCCACCGTTAAAAGAGAACGCTCGGGTCTTTGTCCCGCTACTTGGCTCTGCGGAGAATCAGTGGCGCGGGCATAAGCCGCAAGAAAGTCTCAAACTTTCAAGATTCTACCACCGTCATACATCCTAAGGATCGATGAAAGAAGTTTCGGTATGACTTTTTTATTAGATATCTAAGTAGAAACTATTCGAGATAGAGGAGGAAATTCTCTTTTGCTTAACTTGAGTATCGTACACTTAATAATAAAGGCAGGATTGTTTGATCCGTTGCAACTACTAAGTAAGCTTGCCTCCTCTTCTTTTTAATTTCTGATCATTGTCTACTTGCAGCAGTCTCTCAAGGTATTCCATTTAAATTCACCTTTTGCAAAAATATCGAGTTACCCTGCAGAAATCAAGGATAAGTCATCCTACACGCAGAAATCCTTCGGGAATCTCTTGAAACCCTGTGGATGAGGCTAAACCAGGTGTAATCTCCCGAAAAACCATGCTAACAAGCGAATCTCGAAATCCGAGGCTGGGAACTCCCTCAGCCCTTACGCCAGTGCGCGTCAAGGTGTATATAGCCGAGTAAGGTGAATTCTGTGCCGAGCGTATACTAGGATATACGTCGAAGCTCGTGGCTCTGTGTCGCTGGAGGCTCGTAAGAAGGGTGGCCCGAGGAATTGTAGATTTAAGTCGTGTCTTATCGCGAGGGAGCCGTAGCCCGCGGCGAACAAGAGGCGCCACACCATCCCTTCGTCTTCTTTGGCTCCTCTAACCCTTTGCACTACTAACCCATGCCACGTCGATCCTTTTGCACCTCGGTCATCGAACACCTTTGAATTATTTTCCTCGCTTCTTTGAGATCCGAAAACTCGAATATCTTGTACAACCCTGACTTTAAAATCCCCATCAACCGACGTACACTCTCCTTGGGGATTTTTATGGCGGAGGATAAAGTTACTCCAATGAGATAAATCTTTGCATTTGTAAAAGAGGAAAGAGATTGATGCTGTGGTCGGATTCGTTGGTACGAATTAATATATCAGAAGATGCAGCTCGAAATAATAGAGCTGTGGGAGTTTAAACAATATACCGAGGCGAGGAGTCATAAAGGATTTAGTTTATCCTCCTAACGGGGTGCTTTAAAGTCGAAATACCAGAGCAAGAATGTTGCACCCTCTAATTCGAGGCTGCTTACATCACCCTTAAAGGAGTTAATTCTATTGCCAGAGGAGGCTGTCGGAGCGCATGTATTACACGATGCTAAGAATTTTACAACCTTCGCCATCCGTTCGAGCCCCACCCAGAAAGTGGGAAAAACTCGAATCAACTACTCAGACCCCTTCACGTGAAATATGATGTGAACACCGATGAAAATTTTCGTACGTCGGAAATCCACTTGGAGTTCCATAATCTAATTAAAGCTACCGGAAGGAAAAACTATTGATATTAATGGGCTGCGACTATCAGCAGGAAGTCAGATCGTGGAAGAGCAGCTGCTTTAAACCCCGCGACCTCCTGGGTCAATCTTCTTGCGATATACTCTACCGGGCTAGTAATATCACCCGCGACACGATAAAAAAGAAAAGTATAACCTGACTTTAGCTACTTTAATAAGCGCTTATCAAGCCTTTGCATCTTTTAACTAACTTTACGCTAATGAACTTCTTCGTTCGATTATTCTTTTGCACTGGAACATTTCTTTAGAAGAGACGCTAATTATGCGGAAATATAGAAGCTAAATGTTCGAAAAAAGTGTAGAAATATATTGATGTCTAGGGATGATCTTGTATAGGAGTCGCCAATTTCCATGTGCTGCATAATTAAATATATTCAGAATTTACCGAAGAGCGGTGAAATTGCAGGATGCCCCGCAGGCTGAAGTGATTAATGCAAGCTCAACTGGGAAAGACAAGGTAAATAGGGTGGATAGGGTACAGGCTGGTGTTACCGTTGTAGCCAAGCCGCCTTATAGAGCCAGCTGCTTCCCTGCGTGGCTGACTCGTGGCCGGCTCGTGGCCGACTCGTGGCCGAGTCTCGTCACTGGGTTTGCCTGAATACCAGTCGGTGCAGGTTCGGTGCCGGGCAACTGCATTGCAGAGGCATTGCCTCCTCCATATGCCAGCGTAGCGCAGCGCCACACTACGTCGGTCTGCGCCCGCCCAGACCTGGGCGGCTTGCTACGATGCACCCAGCCAGTCCACGTACACCCACCACCCCTTTAATAATCGCACCCAACAACAACAATAATAATAAACAGAGGGGATTTCCGAGGAAGCGTGTGAAAGATTCGTAGGGGTTCTAGTATCGGTGGCAAGCATCCAAATATGTACATAGTGTATAGTACAATGCGAGGGTAATCGGTGTGGATCAGTAGCTCGCTAGAAAATCGAATCACCACGCGCGACCCGAACGGGTTAAATCACGGTACACAGGGAAATCGTTAGTTCTGGAATGTAGTCGCGTGACCGAGCTGAACTACCCCGAATACGTGACATCGATATTTATGTAAATAAAAAGAGCACTGGTTGGGTAGTGGGCCGATCGCAGACTAGGGAAAGAGTCGCGAACGAAATCGTGTATGCACGCCGACGAATTCCAAGCCTCTCTCTTCGAGACGATCATCCGATTTGACTGGCGCGCCGGCCGAAAGCCGCGAGGGTGAAATAATTCTTAGGAAGAGAGGTAGTTGGGAAAAGCGCACGGAAGTCCGCGTATGGATCGCGTTTTCACGGAGAAAAAGAACAGTGGTGGGTGGTATGCTATGGTACTGAGACCAAGAGGGTGAGACGGGGGTTGGCTGCTGGCAGGCGGAAGGTGACATATTTTCCAGGAGCAACGTGGCGGCCCGTGGCAATTTTGCCACGCGTGTTTTTCTCAAGATTTATGTGCACGCCCGTGCCACCGTTTAACGACGTCTCTCGCCTCCTGCCGGTTATTATCGCGGCCAAGCTTCCCTTCTCCGCGCTTGCTCCAGAGTTATCATCCGATAGCTGTCCGCTCTCTTTCGGCAACTATGTGTACGCGTATGCACAGGGAGGCAAGGAAGAAATTCCGGGGAGGCTTCTCCTTTTCTACCGAAGCCCCGAGGCATCTCTTTCTCCGAGTTGCTACTCTTCAACTCAGCTGTCAGAGTTTCGAGAATATTAAAAATAGAAGCAACAGATTTTCATGCTGTACATTCTCAGCTCTCACGAATTTGGCAAGTACTCCAAACGCGCCTCGACTCTCTCGAAGCCTGAAAAATCCCCTTTGTCTCGCCGCACCGATCAACCGAGCCATCAGGATTCTCCCATATATCCATTGGCACTACCGTCAGACTCAATACATTTGACAAAGGCTCTCCAGCGAAACAGTCCAGTCCCTCGAAATATCCACCGATGACGGGGAAAAAACAGAGAGGCCGAAAGCGAGAGAGGGGAAAAAAACAATCTCTCGAATGTACGCGGGTCAGAACACGGGGAAAAGCCCGCGGCGCAGTCGAAATCACCGTCGGCCGAGGAAAACCGCAGGGGGATCGGCATCGATATAAATTGCGGCAATTACCGGCACGAGCTCCACGAGCAAATACGAACGAGCAGCCCACAAGCTGACGGGTTCGTGCCAACTGCCGCGTTTCGAATTATTATTCCACTTGTCGCCGGCTCGGTTGAGCCGCGCGCGTTCCCGTCACTTCCGCATTTCCGGGAAGACGAAGCGTTCTATATATCTGTGTGTGTGTGTGTGTGTGTGTGTGTCGTTCCTCGAGGATACTCGGTTGACAGGATGGCGAGGAGGACGACATTGCCGAGTGACGGACGCCAGTAACCGAGAATTATCGGATCGATGTCTCCGCGACGGGACCCTGAATTATCCGACAAGCTCCTTGGATCGAATCCCCGAACCCCTTGACGCTAGGAATACCTTCGCAACCCGAGCTGTCTCAATTTTCACTTTCGTACGACGAGGATCGCGATCGTCATACGAGACTCCTTTGGCTTTGAAAGGAATAGTTGTGCAGGATATCCTCAAGCGATATACCGACGACTCTCCTCTGTAAATGAAGCCTCGAGCTGAAGCTTCTTCAAAACTATTTGCCCTCGTTTCTAAGAATCTTCAAAATACTAGGACTTTTCCAACGAATAGAATTCTCCGAGAAACAATTCTTAATCGTCACTTTGAAGAATACTGCGAAAAGTACAGTTGGTATATAATGTTGGAAATTATTCGTGTTGGGTTTAAGTCTCAAGAATGACATTCTAATCTGTCGTCATCTTTTGGCAAAATGGTAAGGAAATGAATAGCACTCAATCTTTATGGGTCATAAGCCTCGGGTCACCGACGCACAGCAATTTCGGCAAGTTCGAGAACAGCCGCATCCAGTCCTGATTCTGCTGGTCACCGTCGTCGTCGAGGTAATTGCATGTTTATCAGCTCGGCTTAATTGCGTGTCCGCTTGTCCAGCTGCAGGTGGTAAATTTTGTCCTACACCCCTTTGCAGTGGCTTCCACGGCTGTATCCCCAAATCAGAGCTAGCCATCTGAATACCCGAGCACATTATGATCTCACGAAATTGATGGTCTCCGACGCTCTTAATTCCAGACTTCTCTTGAATATCTTGCACGAGCTATTCCCGGACTTTTAACAACCTTTTTCCAATGTCAACTCGCCGATGCGTTAAGGGCGCCGTAAACCCCGAGACCGTTCGAACCAGTTAGCAATTTAACAAATTTGCATTTTGGTTGCGATCCCGCGCGCCAGCAATGTATTTATCGCGAACTGTCAGAATGTTTAATAGGAGCAAACATAGAAAACACAGTTGGAGATTTTCGTTATCTCTGGCCACGCGCGAGGCTTTATTGATAATACATCGATGTTTTATTCAATGCTTTTAATGAACTGGACGGTAAAATAGCGAGCGCGTGACTAGACAACGATGTAATAATAAAAATAGCTTAAACAATTTCTAAATACCAAAAGTGAATCGAATACCAGAATTCGAAAAATTCTCCATTTTTCAATCCTCGGTTCGATCGACACCCCATGCAAAAATTCCACCGACGATATTACATTGGTGGAGAGGAAAGAAGCCTTTGGTGAATTTTCGCAAAAGTCAGGGAAACGAGGGAAATTAAGAGTCAAGCGGAAAGTAAGGCAAAACTGGAGGGTTGCGAGGAAAGAACGTGAGGAAAAGGTTGAGAAAGAGAAGCGGAAGGCGCGGTAATCCATCGGCTAATGGAGCAAAAGGAGCCGGAAGGCATCGTAATTTTCGGCGGCAGTGAAAATCGCGATAACCGCGACAACGGGCCCCAGGTACCCACGTGAAGCAGCTACTTTCGCGCTCTTTCAACGACGAAATAAGGAACCCTCAAAATTCGCTCGAGCAAGAACCTTTTCTTTCGGTCCGGATCCGCGAGCTTTTCAATGAACCTTAAAGCGCTTGCCCTAATTTCCCCCCTAGTGAATGAGCCTCGCGCGTGAAAGCAGCCGACCCGCTTATTTTTTCCTTTCTCAACCACCCCATTTCCCACCCCCCGTTCCTCACGTGTGCTCTCTCCTCTCGGGCACACACTCTGCACACACGATACTCTCCCGTTGCCTCTCTGCGATGCGAAGTAAGAAGAGAAAGAGCGAAGACGCGAAAGAGGGAGAGAATGGAAAAAAGAGCTCGGGTCGAAAAGAAAATCGTGGCACGTGTTGTCGCACTTACTGGCAACTGGTGATTGCGGTGAATTGTTGCTGGTCTGGTTGCAAGTTCAGTGAAATTCTAGGGAAATTTTCGTGAGTCAGTATTCTTCGATCGGGATTCGAAAGCAGAATCTGTCACGAGTTCTCTTTCTCTCGCATAAACATTCCCATAGAAATTACACCGTTGACAATAACTGCACAATTGCATAACATTTATTAAATAACGGTATGTGACCAGTGGGTCTCGTGTTTTTCTATTCACTGACTGCAATCCAATCTTGCCACTCCCGTTCGGATAAAATTTTCCGTTCGAGTCGAACATTAATTTAACCCTGGGTTCGGATCGCGAGAAAAATGAGGCGGAATGGGAACGAATGCGTGGCCACCCCCTTAAGGTGTAAATCAGTCGAAGGAAACGCGAGCAAGGTTTTAATTACTTTGCAACCGAGGCACCCGGGAGATATAGAGTCAGGCGTGTTAATGGAACGGTAAATATTAAGTGTAAGTAACCCCGCGGAGGTGCTAACAAATTCAGTTCTCCTACAACTGTACCAACTATCAAACGGCAGGGATCGAGGAAACTTTAATGTTGAGCTTCCGAGCTTTGCCAGGTCTTTAACCCTAGAACTAATACTAGTAGCTAATATATATATATATATATCTGTATACTTTTGCTGAAGATTGAAACGAATGAATTTCTTATCCTCAAATAATAAGCTTCTCAAATAAGAAACTCAAAAACCTATTAGATCGATTCTGTCGTGGGTTCCCATTTCAATAATTATTCCACGAGGATTTCGAGAATGTAATACGAGTGATGGTATTATATCTGTATATGTATGTTAGTTAATTGGATTTCGAGCCAGGTCAATTGGAAGAGAATATTATCCTCGCGATCAGTTGATATTTAGGAAGAATTGTCAGTCTCGATCCGATCACCCCTTCCCCTTTGCAAAGAGCGGCGAAAGTCGATTTCTCGTTTGGTCGAATAAGGCAAGAGTTTATACCGGAAACTCGACTCGATTCCAGGGGATTTCCTAGTGAAGCCGGCGGCAAAGCGGATATATCCGTGCCATTTGTCCCGCGCGTCCGATTCTTCCGGAAATTTCGCGGTGGATTCCGCGACCGGAAGACATCCTCTCGATTTGGACGTATTCGAAAATTCCGAGCCAAGTCAACGGCTCGCTTTCCCCAAAACTCCAAGGGAATCTTGGACATCCGGCTTGAACGAGCAAGGATATTAGGACCGTCTCTCCCTTAGCCCTATCCCCACTGAACCGAGTTTTCCCATCAGCTTTTCTCTAACAATCCTTTCCAACCATCCCTCTAAGACGATTGCTAAGATGAATCGTAGAAGAATAAGCTGGTCAAATGGTATTATTTCTCAGCTGAAAGTTACTCAGCAATCTACTTTCGTCTAACAAATCCGTTAACAATAATTTATTCATCCTCTCTCAGCCTAAAACAGCAGAATCTGTTTCCTAATAAAGCAATATCTCTAATGTGATTAATTGCAAGGGAAGAGCTTCACAGAGTCACGTTCCAAAATCTGAACCTTAGGATCTAGATCGGTTTATGTGTATCGCGAAGTCCTCCCGACAAACAATGAATCCGCACTGGGTACATATATGTATGGGCATATATATATGCCATTCTAGCTACTTCAACCTCAAATAAACCAGCAACGCTGTCGTTCATGCTCACATCGTTCGCATAGCCCCATCTAGCTACAGTCCTTATTTTCCCTTCCACTTAAACAATAAGCTTCCGTATCACCGCGGGCAAACAGAGCAAGCATTTCGGCGGCTACACTCGCGCATTCAGGACGCGGCGGCCAACAATATTCAACCGACTGTAAACCCGCCGTTATTATATTCCGACTAGAATACGGTAATCACGGCTGGTAGGTGAACGTTATCGGGGCAGAGCGATATAATTGTCGGTGTGGAAGAAACGCACGAGGGAAGAAGATTTTCGCTCCTCATTGTCAGGTACATATCTAGTTCGCTGAACGAACCGTACGCGCTTTTCGTTCTGCTTGCCACTCATCTTGATTCCAAGCGTAATCCAGTTAAGGACAATCGTGACACTGATAATACCTCTTTACTATCCGCGCTCGGTACTCTTTTGGCCTCGCAATGTCGCAAGCCCTTTTGACTTTAAAACCGAGTATAATTTGACTGGAAATTTGTTTCGTTAGCATAAAATCTCATTTGTCCAAGTGGTTTTAATTTGATTATCATCGGCATTTATAAGTACATAGCTGCGTTGGATTAATACTGGAATGTCAGGTTGATTCAATTTTGCGTTAAGTGCTGGGTTTAATATCTATTTAACCAGGGAGTTTCTAATAATAAATAGAAGCTGAGGAATCCTTTTTGAATCAATCCAGGGTAAATTGGCTGGATGCCAAGGAAACAATTGCAATTAAATTCTCCGAAGGAGTCAGTATAAAGTTTGCGTTAGGAAGTAACCCTTCGTTCGAAACTTTCCTTCCACGAATCCATCGCGAGCAATCAGAAACAGGTTATCAACCCCAAGGAATTCACGAGCACATTACAAACAGGTGCAGTCAAGCCGTCGTTTAGCCAAACGAAAAAAAGTTTTCCATTGCTATTGAGGAAGTTTTTCACTGTAGCAGGATAATTAATATACACTTTGCTACAGTACAATATCATTGAACGCGATGCAGGTGCATGCGATCCGGATCTTGAGATGCATTTGATTCGAGTATAGAACTTGTTTCTGAGAGGATATACCGTATAACTGTCTGCTAGAGGACTTTGTCCAAGGCAAGTTCTCCGAACGTCAAGGACACTGGCAGGACCAAGCATACAACATCCTGCAAACTTCCTCTCGACGAGGCAGGAGGCAGTGGCTTGCTGTGCGGAACATCGACGAATTGCCCGTGCGAGGATCATGAAGCACGATTCTCTGGCCCAGGGTTCATTAAGCGAGATAAGACTAGCCGAGGGAAGAGAATGGACCTCTTTCTAGCCTCGTTTCTCAGCTATCTCGCGAAGCATCGCCGAGAGAAGATGTCACCTACCGGCCTCGTCTTGATTTCTCTCGGCAAGCTACCCTCGCTATACACATCGCTCGAGATATATCCATGATTTTCCACCTTGTTTTCCCGTAGTCTCTTATTTTACAAAACATTTATTTCGAAATAATTACTTCCTACCCATTATAAATATAAACTGCATGGATCATTATTAAAAGCAACGCTTTTAATATGAGGTAAAATGTTGATTGAAGTTTAGTTGGAATATTGCGTGGTGAGGATCACATTAAATCAGAGGACAAAGCTTCGGAGAAAGGCTGAATGAGTCTTGTAGATTTATTCAGTCCCATAAAAGATTATTCTTCACTGGCAAGCAGCCGATAAGGAATCACGTCGATTCGAAACTCGCTTAAGTATATCGAGGAAGACCAGCTTCGACTCGATGCTCGCGGTGACGGCGTGGCTCAGATCGATCCGGTGTTAGCAAAGCAATCCCGTGTTTCGAAGAGCTCCTCGTGTAAGGCACGAAGAAGATAAGTCTGCCGGCGATACCGGAGCAGCCAGCCACCTCTTATGCACCGGGAAAGAGAATCCCGAAGAAGCGTACACTCGCGAAAGCTCTTTTTAATGGCTGCTGAAGTAAAACGTTAATCGTTTCCTCAGTTTTGTCGTCATTAGCTTCATCCCTCGGCTTTCTTACGGTGAGACCAGTGAGGGAAAACCAACGAGAAATAAATACAGATAAGCCAAACAATGATAAATAAAAATAAGAAATTTATCAAAGAGTTTCGAAATTGATTTATTAAAATGACCCCTGAATTTTGGATTTAATAATAGTGACTTGATCACTTTCAAAATTCACTCACTTTCATCGAGCTTGTCTCATTAGACTTAGATTCATAATAATCCTGTCTGCGATTCTCAATATTTTACAGATTTAATTTAACGGGTTATCCGATCGAATTCTCTATTTACCCATCCGTTCACTGGACGATCTAGGCTGAACCTGGAGGATCCCATACACCTGTCAGGTATGGTTACCGCTCGCTACCATTAAGGCGTAATTGAGAATCGATAGTCGATCATCGACTGGCCTCAATATCAAGCTTGTCTCTCGTTGGTGTTACCTCGCTGCCACCTGATTTTAATAAGGTGACACCAGGCCATAGCAAGGCAGGCTTCTTCCTCGTTTATACGCGTCACCACGCTCGCATGCTCCTCACCCTGCGGGAGAGGGTTACTTCGAGCGAACGTTGTTTCGCTGAAATTTCCCTTCGCGATAAACTGCTCGCCGATTGAAAAATCCTCGGACATCTTAACGAGGTTTGCCCCCCTGTCGAGAGAGGTTTCGCGCTTAAAGACGAACCCAAGGAATTTCCATCGCAACTACAGGAAAAAAGACGAAGCTTCTTTCGAGGCAGCGAATGTAATTGGTGCTCTTGAGACGAATTTATGAATTCGGAGGAGAGAAATTAGCGCAGAGAGAGTCGATAAGTCTTCTTTGAAATTAAGATTCTTGAAGGGTAGCTGCCCCATGTTACTAGACATCCTTTGCGCGGGTTTTCTCGGTAAATCGACAAGTCGGCCAGGGTTCATAGAGTTTTCCGATAATGAGAACTCGCGCTCGAAGGGATGTCGAATGTGCCGGTATAGAGGACAGGGCACGTAATTCGCTTGACCTACAGATTTTCGATAGGCACCCTTCGATGCAATTCGCGATGCTTACGGGATTAAAGTACGCGAAATTGCTGTCCGCGGGTATATCGACACATTATTAAAGCGTACGCGAGGAACAATTATTCTTGCACAATAGTCTGTTGCGCTCGATATAGCAAACGGGGTGGGTTGTCGATAACAAATTTACTCTGCCAATTCGTTCGCGGCTAAGGCTTGGTCGCAGTCGAAAGCAGTCTGTCATCGATGGAATTATCTTTCAGAGGGAGAACAGCAGCCAGTGGAGGTATTAAAAATGCTGTTGCAATTTCATCCGAGAGAGGAATTTTATTAAAGGCAATTTCATGCTCACGATCAGGATGTTTGGCGAAGAGGCAAAAGCGTGACTCGCTCGTTCCGGAAGGGATCAATCCGAGTAGAGAGTGAGGGAGAACGAGAGGTAGGAGGAAAAATCGCGGGTAAACAGCGTCGACAGCCCCGAAGAAGCGGCACGAAGCAGCACGGCCGTACGCCGATCGAATAATTAGTTGCGATGGGCCATTACACGGTCCAGATCACACCGGACAAGCCCCACGCCAGGAACAGGATCCAACCGAGTGGAAGCACCAAAGGAAGGAGCACAATAAATTACCGCGTGATTTGTAAGCACCAAGCGATCGACCGCATCAAGTAGTGACTCCTTAAAATTCTAGTTGCGTCTGGCGACTTCACCGGCTGAAGAAGACACTCCGTGATCGATATAGACTGCTTTACGTTCCAATTAATGTCACGACACTGCTAAGATTCGATCGGCTTACAGCCAATTGCTTTCTCCCAATAAAATCTCTAATGCACTCTCGAGAATCCTTTGCAGCTTCTACTTTTCAATTATTTTATACTCTCGAATTTTAAATTATTCAATTACACTCGAGCTCCTTGTTAATAAAATTACACGGTGACCGTGTAGTTTATCGCTGAAATAATTCTCGGTGCTCACGTTCCATTCGCGAATCGGAAAAAAGACAAAAGGAAACTTGTAGAGGGTTTGTGCCAAAAATTCCACCAAACTGCAGAGAGGACTTCTCGTTCTTTCGACTAGAAACTAAAAGAACCTACGAGACATCAGGCGAAGAAGAAGAAGAAGAAGAAGAAGTCCGCGTGAAAAATAACCCGGTGAAACTTTTAATTCAGCCAGTTCTCGATGCTATATTCAGTTAGCGCGTGCATTTGCAAACGTTTCATAAGGATGCATGAATAGATTAAATTTAATACCTCCTCTTCGCGCGAGGTTGGGACTCCTCAGAGTTTACTTCGCGAGAGACAGAGAGAGAGAGAGAGAGAGAGAGTGCTCTAGTCGGCTAGCTCGTAAATGCTGATGAGTTTACAACAAAATTACAGCTTTAGCTCTGCTGGGCTGCACTGGGTACTCTCTCCTCGACTTGCCACCGCCCTTCTGTCCGAACCAACTACACCTGGCCGTGGTATATGCCACTTTGGCAACCAGGCAGATTGGTTACGCTGTTTTCAAGACACGTGTTATACTCGCGTAATGCGTACTGCTGCAAAGAATCGCCGCGACAACGAAATCAACCGGAGAATAGACAGTCTGCGGTGAACTGAAATCTAGAATTATTTCGAACGAGTACTTCTGGTCAAGGTAAACCGAGTATTTAGTGTTATTTAGAAATTAGTAATAATACGAGTTATTCAAAGTGCAACGATTAAACTAGAGAATAAAATGAGATAAAATGGTATTTTTGATATGAAATTTAATCGAAAGACACGATACGATCATTGTAGCCAGTATTTCAACGGGCATGAACTAATCAAATGGTCTTCTGCCTCAAGTTTCCTTCGATTTATGTTCCGATGGGACGTCATCGGCAGACATTAACCACGCTCGAGCCCCTGAAGTCCTTCGAAATAAGCCCCGAAACTTTTTCTCTCGTCGGCCTGTCCGCTGGAAATTTCCCATTATACGGGAATATAAATTTAATTATCGGCCGTCTATCAGGACCCTTGCCATGGCTACTCTGCTCTCTCCAACTTTTAATATCGATATTATAACTGGCCGATAGACTGGAAACGTCTCTTTCTCTCCTTACGGCTCTATCGCACTTGAACGAAACATTATTTCTGCTCGAGCTGTTTGATATTGTTTCTTCATTAACGAAACTCTTCTCCTCGCTACCACCATTCGAATGTTCTCCTCAATGAAATTATTCTTTCCGTTGGCTTTCGAGGAAACTTTTTGCACGTTAATCGAGCAGATTTCCACTCGAGTAATACAATTGCTGCCGTTGATATTTCTGCGGTCTATAATCGTCGATTGCCGCGAGCCAACCTTTCCTGTAAGTGATCCATCAGTCGAATTTCACATGACTGCGAACTCTTGTATTTCTTTGCTGTATTTTACATCGAATCACTCTGGATTCGATACTGTTTTAATCTCCATTGTTTGTACTCGATAAATGTTACTAACTGATACAGCCAGCTGCCCGATTATTTAGCGGAGGATGCTAAAAGAAGAAACTCTGCCGGACACAGTTGCTGGAAGTATTTGCATTTGCAAATTGCTTTATCACGTTCGCTCAAATATTTGGTTCGAAATATCCACCTCGTAGAACGCTGATTCATAACTAAATAGTTCGAATGATTAAAAGACGAGTCCACGAAAAAAAGAGTTTACTATCGACGAAACTTTCCGAGGGATCTCGATCGAGCATTTATATTCATAAATCCAACGGTATCAATTGATTGGACTCTTCTCCTTTCAACTGAGAGAGTAAAAATAAATCGAAGTGATTGTCCCACTGGACTGATAAACTCAACTTTTACACCTATATAAATTGTCCAATAATCCAGAGTAATGCAGGAATAATTGAATATCCGGTAAATTGAATCTCCAGTCATTATGCCAGCTCTTTTAATCGCGAGATCGGCGAAATCCGTTCAGCGTTAATCGCTAAAAAACCAAGAACGAGTCGTCGCGTCGACGAACGGCGATAAAGCGTGAGCCCCCGTTTCAATTTCTGCATTATTCAGATTCCCAGTGCTTTTTTTTTCCTCTATTCCTCTCTCCTTTCTCCCGCTACCAGTGCAGCAGTTCGTCGATCGCGAATTTTTCGCGGGACGGTTCACCACCTAACTCGCTTGCAAATCGCGCGCATGAGCATTGCACCGAGCTTGTAATCCATGCCAATCTGTCGGCTCTTGTTCGCTCGCTATGTACTGCTGCCAAGGTTTTATGCCTGTAATAACGGGTTTACACCACTTGGAGGATTCACCCTCGAGCGACTATCTTTCGGAACAATGCACCCATAGTCCGTGCCAGTCTCGCGATCGGACGGCACTCTACTGAAAATTAGTGCTACCCTGCTAATTGTACCGATTCGAACAAAACGAGAAATTGGTGTCAGAAATCTCCGAGAATCGGTTCAATTTCTCATTCACTTGCGCTCTTTTCTCAAAACGCTTCCAGGAAGAAATTAGCGGAACGTATTATCGCGAAACCGATAGATTGCACTCGACACACCCTGATTGAAGAACCGAAAACTATCGAGGGTAGATAGATGCAATTAGAGAACGGTTCATAATTGCCGGATGATAATGAAAGGTTCAAATTTAGTGCTAACTGTGGATGTATTTCGTGAGAATAAAAATTCGTTCCCTTCATTGTCGGCGACCATCAAAAAGCAGAGGGTCCTTGGATTTTATATACTTCTTGGTAATCGAATAGCCCGTGAATTATTCCTCGCGCAGCTCGCGCGGTAAATTAAGCGTGTCATCGACACTCGTAAAATTCAAATCGAGTAGGGCTCGAGCATTCTCTTCAGGGTTTTACGAGCGCGATAATCGTTTCGCGAATTCTCCGAGGATTCACCAGCAGAGCTTCGCGTATCTCAGTTTTCGCTCGATACCATCTTCTCGATATATATATATATATATATATATATCTCATTTCTGCACCGAAATAAAGGGTGTCAATGACGCTGGTAAAAATAAATCTGACAATTGTATCTTCCATTAAGATTCGTCGTGAAAAAATATCGAATACCATCTTAGCGGTCCTCGATTTCCATCGTCGCGCGAATCTTTTATTATTTCCCGCGACCTCGATTTTCCACGAGAATCTTTAAATGTTTCTTTGACAACATTCTTCCGGAATGTTCCGAACAAATATACATTTTCCCGCTTCAAAAAGGTTTCCTGGAATAGATAAATATAGAAAAAACAAAAATTCAACGATCTTCGCAGGATAAATGCTTTTATAACGGAAAAGAGAATTAGTAGAAGAGGTGTGCATCGTATTTTCCCTAGAGGAAACGAATTCTGTGAGAAGCAGCTCTCTCACGCGCGCCACAAACCGAATAAAGATCGATGCACTCATCGCGGGCCTCGCGCTATTCAACTAGCGCGAACGGTCAAAGCGAAATTGATTTAGCATTCGGCTCTATCGTTCGAGGACAGCGGCGAACAGCTAGCCACCGGCTGCGAGCTCTGCCGGAAACTCGCTACTCGCTACTCGCATCGCTCGCAGGCTCGAGGAAAACGAAAAATGAGAGCTTGCCCGGACTACCGCTCGTTTCCCTGTGATTTCCATGGCGAAATGACCCAGATAATTCGCGCGAGTGGCCAGTATGCGTATCGCCGATTTTTTTTTTTTTTTTTTTTTTTTTTATTTTTGCACTATGAGACAACGGTGTTTGCTAAAGCGCGAGCTGATAGCATCCTGAACCACTCATGCCTCTGCCGTTCACGCTGCAAATTTTCCCAGCTTGTCTCGTTATAAAATCGTATTAGAAACCATCTTCGAAACCCGGGAAGTTACGAGGATATATGTAATTGGTGAATAGTTTTAGGTGAGAATTTTGTTGAACAGTTTGATTAAGGAAATACATTCGATCGGATTACCAATTTGCTAAGGTTTCCGGATATAATTGGGAAGCAATATTTAACCCCTTAAGTTCGCCAGTGAATTAACTCGAGATGAAATTGATCCCATCCTGCCACAGACCTCTATCTTAATTAACAAATGGAGTTGCAATTACTGAGAAAGTTATATACAGTTATATTATTCCCAATTTCCGTCGAATTTCTGTTATTCTCGCCAGGTCCCACGAACTCGATTTGCTGTATTTAGCAGACGCATTTGCTTTTCTCAAGATTCTCGCAATCAGAACTCTGTGTAATTCTGAACCAATATGCCAATCAATAAATGCATTCTATGTGATATTTTACCGTGAAACAAAAAAAACTATATTTCCTATTGCCAATTGCAAAATATTTTCCTCGAGAATTAACGAGCTGTGAACAACACAAACGTGACGAGCGTGGTATTGCTCGTAAATCGAAGTGATCCATTCCAAAGTTCGGATCTGCGATTACTGAAATCCCCAGAAATGAAAGAGAACGAATCACGGAAAGGTACGTACGGTTTTCGACACGCAGACGAAAAGATCGCGTCGAGATTTGAGAGCACGCGCTCACGACTGTACGATCAGAGCAACAAATTGTACGCCGCTCACCTCGCGCGACAAGAATAACAGTGACAATATCGCGACAAATATCCGCGGAAAACCGCGGTCCGATAACAGGCCGAAATAACAGAACCAGAGCGGGTGCGGTGTCCGCTTCGAGTTCTCCGAAACTCGCTGCGATGCATATTCCACTGGCAAATATATGACACCCATTCAAGCGGGACAATAAAGTCAAGCGGTCTCAGAACCGTATCCGGCTAAATTTCCTACTACTACCAAATATTCAACACCTTCGATTCTTTCGTTCTTGGAGATATACTTTTATGATTCCCGTCAAAGATAATTTTTATTTCAAACGAAATACGTTCGACTCAAGAGTGTTCTACCTCGGGAATATTCCTTGACAATAGATTCGATAAAATAGAATTATTAGATTGCAAATTCTGCAAATACGAATTCTATGGTCAGTAGAAAATGTTTCGAAGATTTCGTTCCAGGAATAATTTCGAAATATGCAACATTTCGCAAGAAAGTCTGCAGTTTAATAATAATTATTGTATTCATGGTATTTGTGAAACGGAATTCGTGGCAAGGATCAGGAGTGTAAATCTCTATTATCATCTCCAGTCAGTTATAATTATGCGACCAAATGAAGGGTGAGAGAGCGAGCCTCGGAACGTGTCGGATGGTCTCCTTTATCGATTGGACACACTGCATTAATTAATGCACATCTGCAAGGCACTATCTCCTTTAGCGTTGGCTTGCATTTAGCCAAGCTTTAAGTCAGGATAATGAATAGCTCTAAACAGTGAAAACAGCCGCAAGAATTTACTCTGTCGCAGTGGTCGGAGGAAAATTAGAAATCTAATTATTCCAAACAATAACGAACAGCGAGAGCAACATTTGCTTTATCCGCTTATTCAATCCAAGTAATTTGCTATCGTGAATTCACTATCATTTCATTACAGATTCTCATAAATTTATATTCCACTTATCTAAACTCAAGTAATATGTATAATAAATGGTTTTGTTTCTCGTGTTCCGGGAGAAAACGACCCTCCTGGTTCAACCCTTAAAGGGTGTGAGATTTTGAGAAATTACTGAATGAAATTTCACCCGTTATCGGAGATCCAAGGAAACCCTAGCTCCGATGCGTTTGATTTTTTAAGGGCCAACGAGCAAGGGTGTCGACGAGGATAGAAGAGGGCAAGAGGTCAGGTTAGTTCGAGGTGCTCGGGCTAGTGGCCCAAAGAGGAGTGGACTTTACTCGGGTTGGATGTATTCTCCTGGGTCATTAATGTTCAGCCGAGCTAACGAAATTGAGGAAGCGCACTGTGGGATGAAGCGAGAGGCTGCTGGTTGAACTTTCGAGAGAGAACCTGCGTGAGAAAAGCTCGCCCGACCGAGAGAAGGGATTCGCGTACCGAGAGAAAGGCGAGTAACTGGAAGAATAGAGACGCCGAAACGATACGTCGTCGAAGATCCGCATTATGCATATGAACCGAATAAACCGATATAAATGGGAATGATTTGCGGAACGAATTTCACCGAGAGGTAAAATTTACCAACCTTTCACAGTGAAATATGCTGCGAGGTTCCCGAAAATACCTCGAGTATAGTGTCCATTTCGGAAACAATAGATGCAGAGACTGTGAGAAGAGTCTACCGAATGGATCTTCCTGTTGATATTGGTTGCGGTCCAACAGTGTTTCGCGGATGCATATAAACATATTAGAGTCAATGGATGAGGGGGATTATAAACTGAGACTCGCTAGTTCTCGAGGGTTGAAATAAAAAACTCGGATCAGTGGGTGGACGTAGAGATAGTGCCAAAACGAATTTTTTTTTTCTTCGTTGTCATTCGAGTCAGTGCGATCGTGGTTGCCAAGGATTTTTGTACTTTTAAGACGGGGTGAATTTCGAGAATTCCTCTTAACTTGAGCTCCATTCACCGAGGGTGGCATCGAAGAAAAGGGCTGACCATTACGGTGACGCTCGGATAAAGGACACTTCCATTGGCAGGAATAAAGAAATGGCTAGAAATTTCATATCATCGATACCTGACAAATTTCCTTTAATACGTGTTTCTATTGACCCGCTATGAATGGAGCTTTAGAAAACTCCCTCCCCCGACGAGAGTTCGGACAAGGATTGATCGGCACGACGAAAATTCTACGGTGAATTCGACTTAACTGCAGCACGACTCGCTCGGGAAATTCACCAGAGCCCAAAACAATCGCACAAGCTCGAAAACTGCATCGAACGCGAAATTCAACGCTAATTGTTTCGACGCGCTTTTCTCTCTATTCAAGACCCTTACTCTGGAAATAGGAGGCAGTGTATCGAGTGAATGAAATTTTCCTAAACTATCAATCATTCACATATGTATAACTAAAGCCTGAATTAATCACAATTACCCGAATTTCATACTGCCTCGTAAGCAGAAATACAATACATTGTATGGAGTTTTTTAATAAATCGACGAGAGCACTTTGGTCAATCTTTTTTAGAAGCCAGCTTGCCACGGTATTGTGTCACCTTTAAGTTGTACATCCTCGAGTTACCCGTTCACACTTTCCTTCAAACAACCTTTGACCCTTGTCTGACATTCAAGAACTCCACCGCATAGAAATTGAACGCTTGCATCGCTCCAATAATAAGAAGAGGCGAATATTGCGACTCCTATAAGACGAAGAAAAGTGCGAAAACTGGAAAGCATCCACAAGCCAGTAACCGCGGTTATATACTACACGACACTCTCAAATCTCGCAAGAGACTCGAGATCCTCTTCTTCCTCGGATCCAGTTCTCACATACTTGCCCTGGTACATACGTACAAGGGAATACTTTAACACAACGTTCAGCCCTCTTGTCTTCCATCAATCTCTCGAGAACTGTAACTCTTTCATCCAGGCATCCACTCGTACCTTTGTCATTCTCCGTTCGAGGCACGCAAGCTTGGCTGCGCCGCGCCAGGGTAACAAGAGGAAGTGCCGGCCGCGTTTCATATTTATAAAAGAGTTAATATTTATCCAGGCCCCCGGCTGGATAGCTTTTTACTCGCCCCGCTTTTCATTCCAGTTTCCATTTCCACCGAGTTACTCGCCACCCGTCTCTACCCATTTTTCTCTCTTTGCTTTCCTGTACAACCCCTCCGACTGGACTCGCTTTCCTCCTCCGAGGACTTGTCACTGTTCGCAGCTTTCGTTTTTAGTTGATAAACGCGAAGGAATGCCAAGATGAAAATTTGATTTACCGTTGAACGTAATCCAGTGATTAACATTTCACGGTCCTTCGCGATTGAAGTTAAAGGGCCCGCCACGATGACGAGCCTTTGTGTAGTATGCGCACACTTCAACAATTACGTTATCCCGCCGATTGGTTTCCAATAACGCATTTATCCGGCTGGATGCACCCTCTGTGGGTTATCAAACCTATCAGTTTTCAGATGCACGCCCGCCATCCACCGAAACATTTCACCCAGTTACACATTATCCCTCGATTCTACCCGAGCACTCCCTCATCGGACTATCCCCTTCGTTTCGCATTGAATTTACCTACCGCGACAACAACCCGCGAATCCCATAATTCACTCTTCCATCTTTTCCTCGTATATCATCGCGAACAACCGGCTCCCTCGAGCAGCGAGATCCACCAGCCACTTCGAGGCTGGAGCAAATTCTGATGCTATTGACTTCCTGCTCTCTGCGCTTAAGGGAGGGATTTTTGAAAAATTGGGCAGATCCCTTTCCATAGAGACCATCTGCCTCAGAGGAAAATAAATACTCTCACGATATTTCACTTCTCTGCATCCTGTGCAACCCTTCACCAGGAAGACTCGCAAAATGAAGAATACCTCCCTCTTGGCAAACATCTGTACATTTCCGAACACCTTTCCTCTCGAATTTACCGTACCCTACAAAAGTGTCTCAACACTTTAAGCTCCGCGTAAATATTGATTTACACTGGCACGGACCAGCAGGGATTACGATTCTTCCCATCGATCGGGTTGGCTTGGACGCGAACCGGTCTTCGCATCGGTGAATAATGAATGATTGATCCGAACGGTCCCGCGACCGATACGTATTCCGTTGGAAAGAAAGCTCGCTCGGGGAATAAATAAAAAAGACGGCGGTGATAGTGGCATCGGCGATGGCGCATTGTAACGGGAAGGAAAGAGAGGGTAGCGTGAGTGGAAGACGAGGGATCGTTCTAAACGGAGCCCTTATCGTTATGTAGTGGCAGCGGGGGTTCTTCCATGGTGGGCAGGGTTGGGTGCCGGCTGCGAGAGATTTAAGTCAGTCGACGCCTCGAGGGTCGATTGCTCAGCAAGAGGAATAAGGGAAGAAAAGGGCGGGAGGAGGATGTCAAGACGATTTCGTTTCCAACCCTCCGCCGTTTCGAAGGAGGATCACTCGAACACTGATCGGCGATTGTTTCAATCGGCTTTAGCCACGAGTGCCATCCCCTCTGCGTTCGAAGGGAAAGTTCTTCTTGCTCGCTTGCCTGCTTGCCTCCGGCCCATTCAGCCCTTCTCCACCTCTCCTACCGTCTCTTTCGACGTCTTATCCCACAGATCCTCTTCCAAGAAGCCCTTCAAGCCTCGATACCACCGCCCACAGCTTCTCTCCTGCCGATACAATTCCAACAGACTCCTGTACCCCGCAGATATCCCCGAGCGGTACCGCTCGGGGAAAAGACAGACGTCGAAATTTCCATACGCGAGAACTTTCCCAGTACGAAAAGGCCGCATGGCTGGGCTTGCCTCGGCTCAGCTTGCCTGTTCAAGTATCGTGCCCGAGAGCTTGTTCAGCCTGGGAGCTGTTAGGCGCTCCTGAATAAAATGGAACTCTGTTAAAATTGATTGCGGATCTGGCGGCTTACGCCTCGCGCGATTGCTCCCACCTCCCTTGCCCCCGAGTTTTCGGCTCAGGCAGATTCCACTCGGCTAGGATTTGTCGAATGGGTTGTTTTGTGCCGATCACCAGGGAGATGCTTGCCGGTGCAATAACAGCAGATTATGAAATTCAGTACACTGGTAAAGCACCTCAGAATCTGCCGAGTACCTTTAATAAATCCTCCGAGCTAATTCCATTATTCCATAAGGGTTTCTTCCTCGGTACGTGCATTCAGAGAAAAGTGTACAAGTGCAACGTGACCGCTGGAATCAGTTTCCTTTCTCGAGTGGAATAACTGGAATGATTCGGCGAAGAGAGGCATCGAGAACCATCGAGGAAATACATTGAAATAGAGGCAGAGGAACTAGTGCCGATTCGTCGGCAAGCTTTTACGATCGCTCGCGTTTCTGCGCGAAACTGGAGACCCGATTTGATTTCGAGGAGCTCTCCTCCTGGTTGCATTATATGCGCTTGTACGACTGCCAACGTTTTATTTACACCTATATCTTCCGGCGGGTGTACGTAGCCTGAGCCTTTCAAAGGTGCTTCTCTAAACGGCCACATCGTACCGCTTCTCTCCTTTTCTCGTTCGCTCGCTCCTCCTCCCCTTCGCATAGTCTGTCTTTGCAGCTCGAGCACTTTGGAATTCGATGCCAAAGATATTCCACCGTGCTCCCGCGCTCTCTCTAGGCCTTTTTACGTCGACCGCGCAAATTACTTTGATCCTGACTGTGAGACCCTCTGCGAGGGCATCCCCCTCGAGATACGTGTAGCGTTGAAATAACGTTAAGGGGAATTTTCAATACCAATCTTCTGAAATTATTCCAGCTACCGAGTATCCTCTGGAAATGTAATTAATGCTGCACTAATTGTACACGACAGTCTCCGTTCTCTGATCGTTCCTTCAATTTTTTCCATTTCAACGCGTAAGCAGGGAAGATACTGTTGTTAAGACAAATATAAGAAATCCTTGAAACGCCTTTTCAACGCGAAAAACCGAATCTCCAGGTTGCCAGTCGATGCAGAAAGTAGGACGGTACATCGTCATTTCCGGATAAGTTGTACCTCGTTATCCGTCGATCGAGTACTTCGATCTCTCCAATCTACTCTTCTACGTTCTCCCAATCCCTCTCGATTCTCTTCTTGCTGCGTTCTTCCTCTCGAGATCAAGCTGCCTACTATGCTAATCCCTTCTTGCCCTATAAAAATAATTGTCCCGGCCTCCGACGTGACTCCCACTGCTAAATGTAACCGGACCCTCGAGAAAGTTTCATGGAGATGAGCGGTTAAATACGTTTCGGTCGGAAGAGGGCCGGTGAAATAAGTGGGCGGATAATGGGAGAATAATTCGTGCGATGTGATGGCATGGCGTGACGGGTAATGGAGCTATGGAAATGTTTCGGATTCCATTCTCCTGTTGGCTCCATTGAATTTCGAGGGCTGCGACCGCCGGTATACCATAGTTGGTAGCTTGATCCCCTGGCTTACCGACTTGGACGATTTTTTCCCTCGACCTTCGGGTTCTTTAAAAATTCATAGAACTAGGAATCAAGGGCTTCGTCATTCTCGGTGGAAACTTTGCCCGAAAGGGACGCAAAGCTGCTAAATGCAGGTTGAATGAGGAACTTCGAGCGACTGGCACACGTTACGAAGAGAGGCACAGTAGAAAAAGAGTAATGTGACCATCCTTTTAATATGCAAGTACTTTATTCTTCAGGTCGAGAGGCCGAAGAGGTGTCACTGCGCTTTTAATTAGATTTAATAGTTGGAAGGATTCGTTGAAACTTGTCGAGGACAATCGGTCGGAGTGTTCGAGGATATAAGGGATGGCATACAGTGGGAAGGGTGTGCGAGGGTGTGCGAGGGAAACCGGTCGATGCAATCCATTCGTTTCGAAACGTCAGCTCCTTCGTCAACCAGCGACAGTATCGTCGACACGTCCGTAATTATCTTCGCTTTCCTATCCCTCGGGAAGTTCATGGCAGTGCTAATTAACGTCCTGCGCCGCTCGGCCATTTCCCGTCGTGAATATTTTCAGCCGCATCGCATCGCCTTCCCCAGGTTTCCGCGCAGTCCTCGATTGAAGCTTGTCGGCTTTTTGCCACGAGGGCAGACCGCGTTTCGAATTATTTTCGCTTAAACTAAATTCACGTTGGTCCTCGACGGCCGCGTGGACACGCGCGACTCGCGAGTGGTCACGAATGGTCTCGCGACTCGGTATTACCGTAATTTGCACCAAGCGAATTCAATGGCTCGTGATCCCCTCTTTTTTTATGAGAATCCTCGGAGTGCAAATTCGCGAGTAAAAATATGAATTAGCGCGTTTGACGAGTTCCTTATGGCGTGGAATATTGATAATGTGCTCCATTAACGTAGAGATATGCAGCTGGTTAAATACCGTGTAATTTGCAAATGTACACCGCAGAATTACCCATTTACCGTCAAATAGATTTAACGAGTCTGATTTAATGGCGAAGTATTCTAACAGAATTCGAGGAATATTAAAAAGTAGTTGGTTTTTCGGAAAGTCGAGGAACAGGGGGGAAAAAAGAGAGGAATTTTCAAGTGAGTAATTATCATCGCTTAGTGCTCTTGCTCGAAGTCCCTAGGAAAGGGCAGGTCTATTTTCTCGTGGCTCGACAATGCAAAAGTTTGCCCTTGCGACCTGATTCAAATTAAATGTCAACAGGCAACTGGAGCGAACGTTAGCGAAGAGGGGTTTGCGACTACATTGGCATAGTCATCTTACCGGTGCCACTTGTTTCTCCGCAACGGGCCCTATTTCCTCGCTCTCAATAAAAAGTCCTCGGAATCGACGGTCGCGTAAACATTTTCAGCCCTGGAATTATATACCGTGGTTGAGGATACCCTCTTCAAACAGTGATTTGAGAAGTCTCGCGAAAAATTCTCATCTCCCTCTGAATTATTCCTCGGATATATCCTACGGATATATCTGGGATTCCAAGCTGCTGCGGTTAACTCGCTCTGTCTCACTTCTTCTCTAGCTTTTCCTACAGACTGGGTTTACTTCTCTCAGCACTGCAGTGGCAAACGCTACAATCTTTCAGAGTTTTTAAGTTTCCTCATTTTTCCTGGTGCGTGCCTCTAAATTTACACAAGATTTTCCCCCTCCCTACATAGGCTCATAGTTATGGAGCCATTTCCAGCGCACTCGGAACTTGCCCAATTCCGACTCCGCTTCTCATAATCCCCACACGGTTCAATATAATTCTTAATCCCATTGAGATATACATCCGCGACCTCATCCAGTAAAATAAGAGATCGATAAAATGGAAAGCTTTTAGAAACGATACTAATAGAGTTCCCGTCGACAAAATTCTCTCGTTCGATTAAAGGGTTGGAAATAGCGGAAATTAGATCGAGATTCGCGGAACTGTTACTCCATCGAGATCCGCATCCCACGAGATAGATTTCCGAGTGACCATCCTGGCGCTTTAGCTCGCTGTGCTAATCCACGCGACTACCTCGAGTTTTCATTAGTCGACGCCGTCAGAACCGCCCAGAGCATTCCAAGGATAAGTGGTTATCTTTTCCGCGGCCCTCCATCCCTGGTTCCACCCGGTTTTTCCTGCTCCACGTGCGAGAGAAGATATTCCGTTGGCAGTGGAAGGCAGGTTTGTCTTCGTCAAGCCCGACGAAAGGCGCGGAAAGTGCTAGCTTTTTAGAGAGCGAAGCACCGCGTTCCCCGGCATCTTTCTTGTCCGTCCTCTTCCCGAGTGCGATTCACTCGCAACAAGCTTGAAAAATGAATAACTCGCCGCGAGAGCTGGAGAACCTCGAGCGCGAAGGAATTGGAATCCTGTTCCGATCCTGCCTCTTGCAATAAACCCTGTCTCTCCTTTTGCTCTCTCGCTCTCTTTCTCACCGGAAGAGAAGGAAACTGGCCGCGTGCTTATGAATTTCGAGTCGATATTTCACTGGCACCGCTGGGGAAACTAACTCGATTAGGAGAACCTCCTGACACTCGACTATATATCCTCTCAAGTTATACTGCTATTTTCGATTGACTTCCTTCGGACTGACTCGCGATAGCCGATTAAAATCCACAAGATTTTTTCAGGCTGCTTTATTCATACTTCCAAACGACATTCATAAACAGAACTTTGAAATACAGTTATTTCGACTTGACTGATGGCTCTGCGTTCAAGATTGACAGAGCAATTTTCGCATCTCTATACCACTCGTTGAAATTAACAGAAAAACGATCAAACGTAGTCTGAATGCGGTGATTGTCGCTGCATAGAGTGTGGAGCAGACCGTGATATATTTAAATCCAATTCGCACGGTGTGCGGTCTAAAATCGTGCGAGAACAGGGAACTCGGTAAATTGAAATAGCACAGTGAAACGCTGCTAAGAGGGTCGGTCGTTTCTTTCGAACGACGCAGAGGACAACCCGAATAGTTTTCGCGGACGGAAGATCATTATACGAATAGCAACGGAATCACTGGTGCATTAACTTCACCCTGGTCTCAAGAGGCAAGAGGAATCGAACACACGACGAAACCAACACCATTTCTCGGTAACACACATCCTCCACCGCGTCGGGCCACTGGAATATTTAATAGCAGTCGGTTAAATTCTAGGTCACCCGTAAATCCGCACACGCAAAATCCAACCACGCGACGCCGACAAGTAAATCAGTACAATTACGCAGATCTAGTCGTGTCGCGACACCGTCCCACCGAGCAGCAGCTCCTCCAGGCAGGCGTCATAATTTAATTCCATAGCTGTCGCTTCTAATTTAGCCCGAAACCACTTGGAAGCACGCTTGGAGAAATTCGTGAGAAAATAAGAAAGTTAGATGGATCCACCGCGAGCGAGGATGTTGAAAGAATCGAAGGTGGTAAGAGTCGCGCGAGAAGATTTCGCTTCTCCTTGAAGGATGGACCGACTCGTGCTTCCAGGAGCACTTGTATCCTTTAACGATACTTGCGAAGGGCTTCCAGAAAGCGAACTGGCTTGAGCACATCGCTGAAGGGTTCAAACCCATCCCCCTACCTGCCTGTCTGCTTGCCTGCCTGCCTGCGCCCTCGGGATTCCAAGTTTTGGCCAACACGAAAGTGGGTAGTTAAACCTGCTGATCCTCCCTCGTCGCGGCACCACGCAACTCATCACCCTAATTAATATCAATTTCGATAATCCGCTCGTCAACTCTAATCTCCCTCTTGCTGCATCAAACACTCTTCTCTCGGGAATATTGTCGAACCGATCGTTCGCGGCCCACAATTTCTTCCCGCGAAACTCACGACTATTGCAACGAGCACCAATGAGTTATTACTCCGAAGCCAAATGGAAATACAGCGGGATTAAATCTTCAGTCTAAACCGCACATATCTACTTCTATTACATCTTGGGTTTAAGTATGAGACTGGATTGCGAACGTAAGAACAAAGATGCAGGATCTAAGTTTCAGAGATTGTTGGCAACGGAGTTCGCAGCGGGAGGGTTTACCGGCAGGAGGCATTAATTTAATTAAAGGGATCATTAATTGCGGGCCGGCGCATTCCTTGAGGCCCCTCTCCTACGAATCTGCGAAAACTGCGGAGCCATGGGTGCAGTCACTGCGGCACCTACCGCGGCACCCGACCACCTCTTTATGAAGCGAATAAACCTGCGCGACAAAACCACCACCAAAAGCACACTCCTCGCTGCGCATTCTTTCGCATTCCTTCCTTTACACGTTGTCCTCTCCCAACGCCACGTTTACGACAATTTCGTAGGCGAAAAAAATTAATTGGGCAAAAACAATGACACTTTTGTAAATTGAGTCAAAATTTTACGCTATATCTTTCGTAACTACCCTTCGCGTAGGTTGCGACCTCGTTTTCGTGGATTGGGAAGAAGAAAATAATGTAAGTGTCGCGAGGAATTTATCGCGAGGATAGAATGCCACTGGAGCGGTAGCGCTTGCTCAAAGATTTTCTTCGGAAGGGATATGAAATCCCGACGAAAATGCCGTGCGAGGAAAAGTTGATCGAGGTGGCGCGCTGAAACGCGTTTACATGCAGGTTGCGCGCTTTGTAGGTCGTTCTACATTGTCGATAAAAGTATCCCGTTGGTATCGCTCGCTGCTTTCCGAGAAGCATCCAGTATACTCTCCAGTATTGTAATACTATCAGTGAGCGCAGAGCATCTGCCTGCAGAAGAAATTTCCATCAATTGAATAAAGTCTGCCGGATGAAAGAGAAATAGAGCAAACATCATAATTCTTCGACCTTACATTAAAATGACTTGTTTCAAGAAAAACTTTAAATCTTCTACAATTTCTTTCTCGATCTTACCTCGATAAAATGGGAAATTGCGATTTGCTCGAGAATAGTAGAATTAGTAAAATATTCTCATGAAAGATTTCGTAATGACAATTGGTGCCATTCATAAATTTCTAAGCAAAACGTTTCCCTTCTCTTACCAATGCCTTTTACATTGTTTTGCTTTATCCTCGGGTAGCTTGGGCCGAAGGGCTCATAAAATAATAAGAGAATCTCGCCGAGTCGCCTCACGCGCCTGCTTCAAAATTCAGGAGAAATCCGTAAAGTTTCGGGGTATCGGTCGTCCGTACCTTCCAGTTTCTCCTGATCTCTAATAACATTGAAATTCAATCTGACTTCTTGCGCCGTAAAAGTAAACCCACTTGGAACGTATCTTGATCATGCTGTCTTAGCTGTCCTCCAATTTCCAACCACCCCTTCTCTTAATCTCTCGGCCAGAAAATCGGGAGTTTTGTTATTCCGAAAATTCTCGAGAATGTCGATTGAAGAGCGAATCTTCTTACGGCTGAATTTTCAAAAAGATCCTGGTCAATTGTCTCAGAAAAATCAAATGAATTCAAATATGCATCTTCTTCCTCGAATATTTATCTTCCGGTAACTTTTTCCTCTCTTCGAAAACGTCCACTTAAGTGCCCACAATTGAACTGTATACATATATATATATGCATGTCGACACTCTTTCTCTTCATTTCGTGGCGAACTTTATGCGGAATGAATAATCCATTCAAATGAGAAATTTCGCGTGCATTTATAAATTAAAATTCCGCGGCGCAGAAATGTAAGAGTGCTGCTTTACATTCTGCGCCTGGTCGTTCTATAATAATCTTCGTGGGCTGGTGGCCTGGCAGCTGGTATCAGCGGTCGCGTTTAACGAATCCGCTCCGTACCGCTCCCTTAAATTTCTCGTTTTTAACGCTCTAATAGGATCCGCAATTGACTCCGATGTCACATACGTGTACATACGGCGCAAAATTTTCTCAATTTTTCACCCCAACCAAATCTATCCCGTGAAAATTAACCCACGAAGAGAAAGCTGTAGTTATTTTTATTTTCCTGCGCGCGACTAACACTACTAATGTTTGGGGATCTTCGGTGCTAGAATTGTTCGCGTGGCTCGATTTAATCCGCGGACAAAAATATCGCGAAAACTCGCTGAGCTTTATTATATTAGCTAAGCAATTGAATACGCGAGAAACAATTTTTCATTTGATCCGTACTATATTCAGATTTTTGGTGCTCGCAACGTAAATTGAACGGAGATTTCAACTATTTTGGGAAAAATCGAAATCATAGGGCGGATTAACATAGGAGTGAACCGAACAGAATTTACGGTCGAATCCACTTCGACCGAGGAGACTCGGGAAGCGAGTTAAAACAACGAGAAAAAGTTTCAGGAGGCCAAGTGTTCTGTTTGTAACGTGGCCTGTATCGAGCTGCCGTTCCCGGATCAGAGACATCTGGGACAAAGGAACGACAACGGCTTCGGCGGATCGAGTGAGATCGAGAAAAAAGGGGGAGAAAAAAAAGAGAGAAAAAGAAACCGGGCTCTTTATTGCATTCGGCGGCTCAATTAGCAGAATTGAGAACTTGTCGATCGTACTGGTGTAACGAGTCCAATATCGAGCTCCACACCAGACACTCGCCAAGTTTGTACGAGATTCGTCCTCCCTACCCGTGTCAATAAGCTCCTACTTCCCTCGACCAAACCCCTTTTTCCACCGTTGCGAAAATTCACCCACTTCGAATCCATGGAATTCTTCCTCTCCACTATCTTCTAACCTAATGAAACCTGCAAACAGGATCCAGCCTGTTACTTTGCATCGTCCGATTAAACGTCGATATTCAGCCGAAGAAAATAAACTTCTGAACCTATTAAAAAATATTCTAGAAGATAAACAGTGATCTGACAGTGATAAAATAAAAATGATAAATCGTAAGATCTGCAAGAGAAGTGAGCTAGAGAGAATTGTTTTCGGCTAGCTTTCGCGAAACAGTGTTTTCCTACGTGTCGAGCGATTTCGAGAGAAGAGATTTCCAAAGTGCGAACTCAGTTATTTGGAGGGCCTTCGTTCGAGTTTCGTTCAGGTTTCGTTCAGTTTGCATGCCGACAGTCGGTGTCTTTTGGGTGGAAATGCAAGGTTCAGTGAGGCGTTATCGGATTGCGCGTTTGACGGAGCTGTGCTGCTGCGAATACGAGGAAAGCCTTGTGTTTCCCCAGTAAGAACTGTATGCATAAGCAAAGAGGATCACGAACGTCTTTCTCATTCCCTCGTACTTTCTCCGATTGAAGCACGTCGCGCTACTTCTCGCGCGCAGTGCCCTTGCGAATTAACAATCTTCGCGATACTCTGCGAAAAATCACGCGAATAAATAATCGAACGAAGGATAAAGCGAAGTAAATAATTGGCAAAGCCAGAAATTTCCAGCAAAATCCCATCTGTCTCAAAAAGTTTCTGGTGGAGGTTCTAATTAAATAGCTGCCTTTTTTAATAATATTTAATAATATGCGCGCCGATAAAAATTGTGTGTGTATTTCCCAATCACGGTAGATCCGGCTCTCGGAAAATTAAGGCTGAGTTTATGAAGAAAGTTTGTTAAACTGTTGCCAAGTCCCAGCTGAGCGATCAATTTTCTCCATCGAGTTAGTCAAGCAACGAGTTGAAAAATTAGTTTACAGGATGGCGAATGCGACAGTCGGTTGAGCTGTAGACTTCTGTTGAACAAGGGGGGGGGGGGGGGGGGAAATGCAGTCGACAGAGTGTTTAAAGGAGTTTCGCGATAAAATTCACTGAAAAAAACTTGATGAGAGTCGGGATGAGCCTCCAGCGATTTTATTATTTCGCAAATGAAATTCCGAAGGACTTGTTCACGAAGGCTACTCAATGACATTGCTATTAAATCCGAGAAGACTATCCCTATTCTCACGTGTGTCAGCTCGCCGAATCCTGCCAGACGGTGGAAGGACAACGTAAGGGTCTAACTTTTAAAATTACCCGAACACCAACGAGAAGCTTAATTTCCCCATCAAATTCGCCGTCAATGTGGGTCTAATGAGAATTAATTGCCGCACCGATCGAATTCCCCAACCGGAAGACGGTCGGACAGGTTCTCGGCACTAGACGGAAAATATTAAAATTCTTCCCGAGCAGTTAACTTTCCGCGATAAAAGCGTCTCAGCTAACGGAGAACGTCGCGTTGCGACTGTTTCTCGCGACGTGAGTTATGGCGTATTAACGAGAATCCGCAAGACGTCTAACTACCTTTGCATCTCTATGCGCATGCTTTGACACTGAGCTATCTCGGGACGCGTCTGCAAAAACTCTCATCATCCCAGGAAAACACCTGAGACAGTTACTTATTCTCTTCCACGCTCGTCAACGAGTGAACGTTGGACAAATGTACTCGTCCATCGTTCCACAATCTCTTCTTGGAGACAATTTTACGATAGGAAAATTGTTAGTTGAAATTCGTGTTTACTATATATTCGAGAATGATTGAGTGAGTGGATAACGATAAATCTGAATGCAAACTCACCGGCTCTCCATCCTGCACTTGCCCTCTCGCGCCTTGCAGTTGCTCTTGAAGTCCTCGAAGATCTGGCTGCAGGGTTTTCCGCGCAGGCAGACCGTCAGCGCATGATTGCAGGTCGGCAGAGCGTCGATCGCGTAAGGATCCTTGTCTGGAAACAAACCATTACGATTTTCGATTAATCCATTGAATATCTCTCCAACGCTAGAATAAAGATTCTTTCGGAAACCCATGCCCTTTACACCTTCCGAAAGTCTCAAGTCGAATTCAGATCAACCCCAACGTTGAAACAGGATCGAATTGTAAGATAACGTCAAGTCATGTTTCATTCCTCGGTTTGGAAGGAGGATGCTTAAGATTCAAGGAATCGGGAGATAAGATTCGCAAAGGACGGGTTGACTCAGCAGCGAGCGTCATCCGGAAGAATGTCGTCGTCTCGTTAAGAAATCGTTGAGGAAAAAGGCGAGTGATGCCTCGGGGCGATATGCATCGGAAGCCCAGTAGGAAGGAAAAGGGAAAGATGCTCGACTTATCACTATGAAATCCCGATCGTCCAGGTTCTCGACAAGTGGATTCGGAGGACGATGGTACCCAGACAGATCGACACTCGAACAATTCGGTCAACTGGCCGCAGGAGATAAAGATAGTGCGGTCTCATCGAGATATGTCAGCGAATTTTCGTCCGATATCGAACGAATCATCATCTTCGTCTGCCATCCTAAAATTCTCTGCATAATGACCGTGCGAAAGTCCTCCTGAAACGGGCTGTACCTCTGCACGATGACAGTGGCAACGGCGAAATAATTAATGCAGTAATATATATATATATATATCAGGGAGTTTTTCATTAATCGAGGAAGCGGCGGCACTTCCGTTTGCCGCTACAATTAACGGGGCATCCATTCGATAGGGCGAAAAATAATTGCTGCCTGGCCAAAGAGAGATAACGAAGGCGAAGTGACGCGCCGTACTGACGAGACGGAAGGCGCCGATGAATTAAAATAATAAGACGGCCGCTCGAAGAAAAAGCCCTGCGAGGAAAGGGAGCGGAAAATGGAGGTATTCTCTTATCAAAGGGGCAAAAGAGTGGGGAAGAATATAGGAAAGAAAGAGAACCGGAAGGGTGTGTTAACAGAGAGACATGAGAAAGAGATGGAATCCCGGAGAATTCTGGCTGAATAATTTTCAAGGCGCCTCGGCTAGCTCATCGAGGGAGGACCAAACCTCGAAGATCTGCAGACATTAAGGACCAGAGCAATTAGAAGAGGCCCCTTGAAAGAACCGCTCACCGCGTAAAAACGAGAAGAAAAGAGGATAGTGGCCAACGAAGACGGCAGGCGCGAAACAGAGAGAAAGAGAGCAAGATGGATACGAATAAAGGGGTGACATTACATTGGCGACTTTACTTCGAAATCGGACTGTCTGAACGCCATTAGCAAACGCAGAGGAGGTGGAATAAGAAATTGGCCACCTGGACAGAGTGAATGGTACTTTCTAAATCGATTGTCAATTCAGATACATAGTACCATTACGAATACAAATTCCAAAAAATTCCAGACGAAGCGTAATTTCCCACGCATTAAGATAATCCTTCATTTTCCGCGCGGCAAATTGTCTCTTGAGCCGCGAAAACGAGAAGCAGCTGGCAAGCAGTGTTAATCTGGCGGCGGTCTATCTTCCCATCACGCCGCAAGAGTCCAGAGCCTTTTTTAAGCGGCCTGAGCAAACAAAAGGCTCGATGGACTAAAACAATAATTGCTCAAGAGTCGAGCAGACCCAGCGCAGGGCTGGATCCAGGGGCAGGGACGAGCGAGAGGTTAAACTAAAGAAGAGGGTGAGCCCCAAAAGCAGGGAGAAAGAAAGACGAGACATTCCTATTCTCTCGAAAGGGAGCAAAAGCCGGAACACGAACGAGAACCCTGAGTTCCGCGTGTGCGTGTCGAAGACGAGCCAATGACGAGAAGGAAGAGTTGGAAGAAGCTAGGAGAAGAGACTAGGATAAAAAAAAAAGATTCGCGGTGGAGGCGAGTGAAAAGAAGCGCATCGGGAATTATCCGCGGATCGTTCGAAAACGTTCAAAAGGCTCGACGGCCCGGACGAGAGAACGAGAGGAAGAAAAAAAGAGCAAGAGAGCGAACCTCTCGGGAGAGCAGCCGAACAATAGAGATCGCAGCCGCTCCTCCTCCCGGTTATATAAGGGGCTGAGCGCAGTCAAAGATATCGCAGCCCTTTTGTTTCTCCTAGGAGGCTGAAGCTACTGCTGCTACTGCCTACTCCTTGGCTGCCACACTCTCGATGATACTACCGTTGGC